>NEWO01000528.1:260725-275968 GCA_003013225.1 Phalaenopsis aphrodite | reverse complement strand
GGTCACATTTAGTGCATGGGTCCAAGTGAGTGAAAATGACCAAAACTGGGTTTCGGATAGGTTAGCCAGGTCAATTTGCCCAGTTTATTGATCAAAATTGTATAGATGATTGTTATGAAGATTTATTGGTGAAGGGTGGAAGTGATTTTGAGCTCAATTGAAGGGTTAATTTGAGGGAATTTTGAATTTTAGTCAATTTCATCATGTTGGGCTAGGCTTGGGTCTAGCTTAGGTTAGCCTTGAACTAAGTCCAAATTGATTATTTTAAATGATCAATAGAGACCCCATGAAGAGTTTTCAACATGAATTGGATGCCAATTTGGAGGTTAAGGATATTAATTGGTTGAAATTTAGGGACTTAGCCAATTTGGGGCTAAATTTGGGAATTTTGGATTTAAAGCTTTACAAAGGCCAATTGATGGTTGATTTTTATGTATAAGAATGTTATAAAGATTTTGCAACGTTAATTGGGGCCAATTGACTAGGATATGGGTTTAGTTTGGTGAGATTAAGTCATATGGTCAAAATTAGGGTTTTGACCTAAATCAAAATTGGGCACAAATTATGGGCCAATTAAGCTTGGATTGGCTTAGTTTCTTCATATCAAAAGTTAATTTGAGTTTATTATTGGAATTGGGTTCAATTGAGATCAAGTTGATGGACATTTGAGTTGAGTTTGGGAAAATTTTGGCCCTAAAAGTTAAATTTGAGGGTTTTGGTTAAAGATGGTCAAATTAGCCAAATTGGGTCATGTGGTAATCAAGAAAATTGAAATTGGGAATATTTAGGATTTATTGAGATTTTTGGGGAATTTTTGGAATTTTGGACTTTGGAGGGGTATTTTGGTAATTTGTCCATTTTAGGAGATTTTGGGTAAATTGGATGTTTGGAGGTTTTCAAAAGGTTTGAAATGAATTTTGATCAAATTTGGGTATTTTGGGCAAACTTGGGAATTTTGTCAAAGTTTAGGGTTTCAAGGGTGTTTAGGTAATTTGGGGTGTTTAGGGGAAAAAGGCCAAGAGAAGTATTTTTTATAGGATTAGGTAACTAATCACCTTAAATGAGCCATGGACCAAAGGAAATACCATTTTGAGTCCTCTATGAACTGGTCGTAGTTAAACCATCACCCTAGGGCTGGTAGGTTTAGGGGACCATCTACATGAGTATCCAAGCAAGATCAAGGGGCCTAGGCTAGAAATTTGAGTTTAGGGTTATGAGTGATTGAGAGTGTAGATGAGTGTAGTGAGTGCCTTAGCTCCAGACCAACACCCATGTTCAACCCTAAGGTTCAACAGTCTTAAGGGTGACTCATCTTGAGTTTCCCTTATAGTTACCCCACCTACTAAGTGCTAGAGGTTAGGATCAATATGTGGAACTTCAAGTTCACTAAAGAAGATG
Organism: Phalaenopsis aphrodite; assembly: GCA_003013225.1. Lineage (NCBI taxonomy): Eukaryota > Viridiplantae > Streptophyta > Magnoliopsida > Asparagales > Orchidaceae > Phalaenopsis > Phalaenopsis aphrodite. The sequence goes on along the minus strand of NEWO01000528.1, from coordinate 274,570 downwards.
GTAGAAATTCTAATGGTGAGGGTTCCATGTCTAGTTTTCTAAGAATAGTCAAACAGGAAAGTCCTATGACTAGACCTTAGGCTACTAAAAAGGAAAAACTAAACCTCAACCAAAAGTGAGGTCAATAAATAGACCCCCAATAAGTGGGGTGTGCTGGGCAAGCACACCGCACATATTTGCATTGACCGACGAGATCAACAAAAAAATAAATAAAAACTCCTAAGTAAACAGACCCGAAAGTATGTGTAGATTTGTGTGTGTGATTTGTTTTATTTCCGCTGGGGATACTAGCAGATGATTGTATAATTGACATTAAGGAGTAGGGACTCTTGTTGGGGATCAGAGAGTGAATTTCGAGTTGAGAAATTGCATAAATTTCTAGAGGATGGGGATTAGTATGCAAGTGCTGACCCTAAGGTGGAAATTGAATTTTAAGTATCAGTTCTAAAAAGACAAGAAGTGTCAAAATTTAGGTACCGAGCTCAAAAGATGAGAATCAGAATTTAGGTACTAATTTAAAGATGTGAGAATTAAAATGTTGGTATCAATCTCGAGAAGAGAGTCAAAATTTAGATATCGATCTCGAAATGTGAGAATTAAAATGTAGGAATCAATTCCGAGAAGAGAGTAAAAATTTAGGTATTGCCCTCGAAATGTGAGAATTGAAATGCAGGTATCAATTCCGAGAAGATAGTCAAAATTTAGGTATTGACCTTGAAATGTGAGAATCATAATTTAGGTAGTGATTCGAAGAAGTGAGAATTGAAATATAGGTATCAATTCCAAGAACAGAGTTGAAATGTGAGAATCATGATTTAGGTACTGATTTCAAGATGTTTGAATTGAAATGTAGGTATCAATTCCAAGAAGAAAGTCAAAATTTAGGTATCAACCTCGAAATGTGAGAATTAGGATTTAGGTACTAATCCGAAGATGTGAGAATTTAAATGTACGTATCAATTCCAAGAAGAGAGTCGAAATTTAGGTATCGACCTCGAAATCTAAGAATCAGGATTTAGGTACTCATCCGAAGATGTGAGAATTGAAATGTAGGTATCAACTCCAAGAAAAGAGTCAAAATTTAGGTATTGACCTCGAAATGTGAGAATCATGATTTAGGTACTGATTCGAAGATGTGAGAATTAAAATTTTAGTATCAATTCTACGAACAAAGTCAAAATTTAGGTATCGACCTTGAAATGTGAGAACCAGGATTAAGGTACTGATCCGAAGATGTGAGAATTGAAATGTAGGTATCAATTCCAAGAAGAAGTCAAAATTTAGGTATCGACCTCAAAATGTAAGAATCAGGATTTAGTTACTAATCCGAAGATGTGAGAATTGAAATGTAGGTATCAATTCCAAGAAGGGAATGGAAATTTTGGTATCGACCTCAGAATGTGAGAATCAGGATTTAGACACTGATTTGAAGATGTGAGAATTGAAATGTAGGTATGAACTCTACGAAGAGAGTCAAAATTTAGGCATTGACCTCAAAATTTGAGAATAAGGATTTCAGTACTGATTGGAAGATGTGAGAATTGAAATGTAGGTATCAATTCCAAGAAGAGAGTCAAAATTTAGGTATCGCCCTTGAAATGTGAGAATCAGGATTCGAAGATATGAGAATTGAAATGTAAGTATCAATCCTAAGAAGAGAGTCAAAATTTAGGCATCAACCTCAAAATGTGCGAATAAGGATTTAGGTACTGATTCGAAGATGTGAGAATTGAACAGTATGTATTAATTCCAAAAAGAGAGTTGAAATTTAGGTATCGACCTCGAAATGTGAGAATCAGGATTTAGGTACTGATTCGAAGATGTGAGAATTGAAATGTGGGTATCAATTCCAAGAAGTGAGTCGAAATTTTGGTATCGACCTCGAGATGTGAGAATGAGGATTTAGGAACTGATTCAAAGATGTGAGAATGGAAATATAGGCATCAATTTCAAGAAGAGAGTCAAAATTTAGGTATCAACCTCGAAATGTGAGAATCCAGATTTAGGTATTGATTCAAAGATATGATTTGAAATTTAGAAAGAGCTTGGGGTGTTGAATTTGCGGAAGTGTGTCATGTGAAAATGTTGATTTTTCTGAAGAAGATTTGTAGAGCTTTGTAGGGTTTTGTACAAAATGCAAAATTTTGCGGGGATGTGAAGAGAGTTAAGGTAGATAAAGATGGTTGTGCTACGTTCACAAGAGTAGGAAACTCCAAAAAAGAGAGGATCCACTCAACATATTTGTTTCATTTACTTGTTGTTTTTATCACATTTAATTTTTTTTCAAGATATGTCTTTAAAGTTTTAATTTTAATTGGTTGATTTTCAAAAGAAATTTTTTTTGTTGTTTATTTATTCATGATTATTATTTTTTATTTATATTTTATTTATTGTTAAAAATTTGTTGTTTCGTTCATTGTTCATTGAAATTTTGAACCAACGCGGAGTTTGTGGCTTTCATCCCTCGCAAGAAAAGGCAACTGACAAAAAGACACAATCTGAGTGAAATTTCCATTAATCTGCTTCAATAAAGATGTTACAGATTGAACATAGGCTAACGCCTCAAAATGGCATACTATATAATCTATGTTGGAGTACATCCAGATCATCTCATGCCATAAATACATAGTAGGCTGAATATAACAGATACATGTCATTTTATTAAAAGAAAGAAAGTGAACCCTCTGTGTAAGGTACATTTAGCTCCTGATCAAGCAGACCTTCTAAGTCATGCTCCATGATAAGTGTTCCCTTCACATGTACTTAAAGGTACAACCTTCTCACAATTCATATGAAAGTAACTCCTCCAATTCTGGGTCTTACTGGAATCCATATGGCATTTTACTGTCATCCATCCTGCGGAAAGTCACAAGCACTCTACGATGTCGTACTCCTATAATGTAATGTTTGGCAATGTCTGCACTGTTGCCTTTAAGAACAAGTACTAAACCGAGTGGTAGAGGAATCTCCACAAAACCTCTGAACTCACTAGGGCCAACAATATTGATTTCTTTCCCAAATAAAATATTGCTTTTGCTCAGAAATGAGACCGTGCAGAAGGGCCTCACAAAATCATGATGATCAATGTGTGGGGGAATGCAATCACCCTCTTCATATATGTTGAACATGCAGCTATTGGGAATGCAGGTAGCAGGTAGAATATTTCATTTGACCCTTCTTTTGATCATCCATTTTATCATTAGCGGTAGCGGATCTACTTGATAATGTCTGAGGATCCCTGGCGAATTCTCCTGTCTGTCATTTGTGAAGTTATAACAACAGCCACACTGGATGGTGATTCTTCCCTTCTCTCTCATCCATTTCTTTGGCTCGAAGTATGTCCTTTCCATGAGAAGGCCCGCTCCGTCTCTATCTCTTAAATCAAAGATACAGTCCAGAATGTTTCTTTCATTAGTCTCGGAGAAAACCATGGTATAGCACCAGGCCTTCCAATATATTGACAAACTTTCCCTGAACTTCTTCGTAAAATACAAATTCTCTTTTAATTACTTTACTTATCTTGTAGTATTCTACCATACCAGGGGTCGGCAGCTGTTGTGGGCGTTCCTTCCTTCAAGCATCAGTGGGAACCCAAACTGGTATTGGTTTATCTAAAGCATGAGACTCGACCTCTAGTGACATATATGACCCTGGGCTCAATGGTACATACTGATCCGTCCCCAGTGGGACATATGGTTCATCCATCATGAAATCCAAAGTCTGAGACTCATTGGTGCTTGATGTGTACTCTTCCAATGTACTGAAATGATGTAGATGAAGAACATTGCAATCCCGACGTTCTACAAACACACCCGTAGCTGATGTCCCAGATGTTACTTCAACTTTGCACGTCGGGCAACCCTTGCACAAAACATTTGAAATGTGTTTGACTCTTTCATAAACTCTGGTTCTTCATCCGTGGTGGTTAAGCTAGCAGAAGTTTCTTTCAGTTCTGGACCATAAATGTGCCCCTTAGGAATAGAGGTGAGCAAGTTGTTCGTCTCTCTTTGATGTTTGCGTTCTTGTCGTGGAAAACCTCTCTGCTTCTTGCGGCTGGTGTTCCTATGTTGCGTCCTGCGAAGCGGAGTACTTGGTAGTCTTTCATTATTCGTGGCTATTAAGTCTCCAGCAGGTGTAGCAACCATGGAGGGTAGATGGATGGGCCCCACCATTAGCTCTCCCTCTGTTATCACTTTCTTGCCTTTGCGTGATACATTATCTTTAGCGGTCACTCTTAGTAGTGAAGGAAGTCCCTCTTTCACTTTGCAGCTAACTACGTCCATTAGAGGACCTTCTTAGTCCATGTTAACCTGATTGAAATCCACGTTGAGGTCTATGGTACTGCCTCGCGGTATCATCTCCTCATTTAATGAGAGGTTCCAGCCATCCTAGAAAGCAAAGATCAGCCTCTATCCTGACATTTTTTTGTAGACGACAGGAAAATCATCAGCGGGCCAAAACTTAGCATAAAAAGAACAAAACAAAGTATTTATTAAAGTAAATTTTAGTTTGTTTTGGTGCAATAAATTATTTATTTTATGTATGAGTTTTGTTTATTTTAGTAGAATATTATACTTAAAAGTTGAAAGAAGAAAACTTGAAGTTTAAAATTTCTTTCTCAAAATTTTCATTATATGAAGCTTAATGACAAAATTTGGACTCGGTCATAGACATTTGACCACATAGATAACCCTAAAACAATCAAAGTTTCCAAAGTTTCAAAGCAAGTAGAGGCAAGCAGCGTCAGGTTGCGTAATAGGTTTTCAGATATCGTCCGTTTATTGGTAACATGAGTTTTTATCCCCGGAAGTCCACTAACTAGTAGGCTCCTATTGTGTAGAACTTTTCAATAACAAATGGTCCCTCTCAAGTTGGCTCGAATTTTCCACCTATTTTGTGGCCTACGTGAATAGGCCTTTTGAGCACAAGTACAATGTCACTAACTTTTAATGTCCTTGGGCGGACCAATTTGTCATGGGCTTGTACCATCTTCTCTTGGTAAATCTCCAAATGTTGTTGTGCTTCTACTCGTTTTCCCTTGAGACTTTCCAGTTCTTCAAGTCTGAGTTTTGCGCTTTATTTCGTTGGGAGTTGGTGGCAATGGCGACTCTGAGAGATGGTGTCTGAATTTTTAGCAGTAGCACGACCTCGGCTCCGTACACGAGTATATAGGGTGTAAATAGAGTGGTAGTCCTGAAAGTCGTCTGGTAGGCCCACAAGGCTTCTTATAGTTCGTTGTGCTAATCTTTTTTGTTTTCATCCAGTGTTTTTTTTCAAAATTTGTACCAGTGTTTTGTTGAAAGCCTCAGCCAGACCATTTGCTCAGAGATAGCAAATCGTAGAGTATCTCCAATCTATCCCATGTCTTTTCACGAAATTGTTGATCTTTGTACTCCTGAAAGCTGTCCCATTATTGTAAATTATTCTTCATGGTACTCCAAAAGGTAGACAATTTGACTTTTCAAAAATTTAAGGACGTGCTATGAAGTAACCTCAAGTAACAGTACTGCCTCTGCCCATTTGGAGAAGTTATCTATAGAGGCAAGTAAAAAACTGTGTCCTTTGGAAGATGAAGGGTCTATCAGACCTATTACGTCTATGCCCCAACACTCGAATGACCACAAAGCAATAGTTGAGTGTAGCACATTCAGAGGCTGGTGTAAGACCGCCCAATGCACTTAGCATTGGAGACAATTTCTTGTTGTATCCATGCAATCAGACATCATTGCCGGCCAATAATATCCAAGTCTTTTGATCTTCATCATCATTTTTGGCTCTGAGTGGTGAGCGCCACACAATCCAGCATGTACCTCTTTGATAATATTCTGTGATTCGGCTTTGCTCAAACACCATAGCCACATTTGGTCGAACAATCTTCTATAGAGAATATTTCCCACCAGTGTGTAAGACATGGCCCTCCTTGTGATGTGGTGCACCTTAGACTTATCTTCTAGCAGCTTTCTAGTATGCAAATATTTTATTAATGACTTGCGCCAATCTTCATTGATGTCTGCAATTGTATTTATTGTTTCTTCTTTTCCAAGCTTGTGTAGAGTTTCAAAGTTGATCCGAGACAAGACCCATCTTCCTTGTACTGTGACTTCAATAGAATTCTCTGGGGGACACACAATTTCCTTAGCAAGTTTTGCTAGAACGTTGGCGTGAGCATTATCTCCCCTAAGAATCTGGTAGAAATTCACAATGGGTATCTGCTCAAGGAGCTTCATCGTGTATTGATGGTATTCTGCTAATCTTGGTTTCAAAATTTTGTATTATCCGACGACTTGCTGAATCATGAGTTGAGAGTCACCGTAGATGACAATGCTTTTTATATTTAGAGATTCTCATTTCTAATCTGGTGATTAAAGCTTTGTATTATTCTTCATTGTTATTGCACGGCTCTATCAGGTGGTATGAGAACCTCATCATACCCTTATATGGTGTGATAAAGATCAAACCAATCCCTGCTTTGCCTGGTATAACTGTGCTTGATCCTTTTTTCTGGCTGACAAAGCACCATCGAAGTACATCTCTCAGCGTTGTGCACTAGAGAATTCCATTTGTAGTATTTGCTCGTCTGTTAACTTGTTCTTGAGAGAGGACCCAGCTGGCAGTGAGTGTGCAGCAAGAAATTCTGCTAGTATCAGTCCCTTGATAGCATGGAGGGGTACAAAAGTTATATCAAATTGTAGTAAGATAATTGACCATCTTGCTAGACGTTCGGAAAGTGTTAGTCGGGTCATCAGATATTGCAATGGATTTACTTTCAAAATTAGGGTAATCTTATGAGAAAGCATGTAATTTCTAAGATTTTGGGCGGCAAAAATTAACGCCAGACAATGCTTCTCATTATGTGGATACCTTATCTCCGTCGGTATTAGGCAACGACTCAAGTAGTAGAGTGCATTTTTCTTACCCTCATCATTGACTTGGGCTAAGAGGGCTAAGAGAAAGTCATCTAAAGCCACGGTATAAAGTATCAACAGTTTCCTTGGGATAGGGGCTGCCAAGAATGGAGGTGTCATTAAATATTGTTTAACATCCTCAAAGGCCCGCTGACATTTCTCTTCCTAAATAAATTTAGCGTCCTTTTTAATTAATGTTGAGAAAGGTTGACACCTACCTGCGAGATTAGAAATAAAGTGTCTCAAATATACCAACTTCCCCTCGAAGGAACGTAGTTGTTTCAAGTTTTTAGGGGGAGGCATTTTCAAGATAGCTTTAATCTTATCTGGGTCGATCTCGATTCCCTGATGACGAACGAAAAATCCTAGAAATTTCCCGGAGGTAACGTCAAAGCCACACTTTAAGGGATTCCTTTTGAGATTGCATTGTCGCAATCGTTCAAACAAGATCCACAAATCATACAAATGGTATATTTTTTGTTTACTTTTGATGAGTAAATCATCCACATAGCATTCTACTTTGTTGTGAAGGAGGTCATCAAAAAGCTTCGTCATTGCACGCTTATATGTTGCTCCGGCGTTCTTTAGGCCGAACGAAATCACTGTGTAGTTGAAAACTCCAATCAGTGTTCTGAAGGCTGTAAGTGCTCCATCCTCGGGAGCCATCTTGATTTGGTCATATCCCGACGATCTGTCCATGAAGTAGAAAATTTCATGTGTTTAAGCGATATCCACCATCATCTCTGGTATAGGTAGTAGAAACTCATCTTTTGGACATGCTTTGTTCAAATCTCTGAAATCCACACAAACACAAATCTGTTTGCTTTTCTTCTTAATAAGTACGATGTTGACTAATCACATGGGGTACTAGTTCTCTTTAACAAAGTTGGTGTCTATTAATCTCCTTACCTCGGTGATGACTTGTTGTTCTATCTCGAGGCGCATTCTCCTTGGAGCTTATTTTATTGGGGTTACATTCTTGTCCACCTCGAGTTTATGAACTGCAACCTCTGCTGACAAACCTGAAATTTCATCATAGCTCCATGCGAAACAATCTTTAAATTTTGTTAATAGTTTGATCAATCTTGCAGATTCTTTGTCATTAAGTAGGAAACTTATAAATGTAGGTCGGGGCCGTTCTTTAGTCCCGAGATTAATCTCTTTCAATTCATCAATGGTAGATTTAATTTCGTCCTCAAAATCTGGGGCAGCATCTTCTATTGGTTGATCAATACAGTCATCCTCTATATTGAGGCAATCCTCTTCTGATTCACCAGTAACAATCATGCAAAATTCAGAATCATCAACTGGTTCGACTGTACCAAATCCGAGACCCTCTTTCGAGTTTGGCGTTTGACTTTTACCATTCCATAATTTTTCAAAAAGTTGAAATTTATCTTTTGGTATGTTGCGGACTCTGAATAGGGGCTTGTTTTGATGCAGAATGGATCTTGTTCAGTATCTTCTTAGATTATCTGCTCCATAACTCATTCCATCCTTCTTCAGTGTTCATAGAAGCTTGTTTCAATATGTGACTAAGGACCCTCTTGAGTTCATCCCAAGTTGTACTCCATCCATCTGTTCCAGTATACGGATTGATTGGGGAGATTGGCTCAGCCGATATCATGTTTAGGGAACCTTTTTCAGGTTCTCTCAAATACTCCTTTGGGATTGTTATATTCTCTTCCTTAAGGTTCTTCTCAAGCTAAACTTTAAAGATGAAATATTTTTCTATATTGTGCCCAAGTAACCGATGGTATGGGCAATAATTTGGTTCATTCTTCCTATCCACCTCTTCAGGCTTCTTTGGATCCGGTAGTTTGAATTTTGGCTTCTTCATCAGACTTCTGAATATTTTAGGTATAGCTTCATCCTTGAAAGAATACGTAACTTTCTGTCACTCAAATAGGGATATTCTTTTATCCCCTGTTCGAGGATCTCCTTCTTGAGGCGGTCGCTGGTTGGAATGATTATTTTGTTTATGAGAGGACTGGTGATGTTCTTCTGCATATATCTTTATTGGCTGCTTTCCTTTGTCGACGGTCGCCACTACTCTTGATTTCTTTTCGAACACTTTGGCCACCTTAGCCTTTTCATGTGGCTCTCTGTGCTTTATTTCTTCTTGAAGACTACTGACTTTACTGAGTAGCTTCTCGAAGGATTTGATGGTGAGTCCCTTAAGCATGAAAGCTACTGGCCCATGAATGCTCTGTAGTAGAATTTAAATCGCATGATGTTCCTGTAGCTGAGGTTTACATTTCATGCTAAGGTTTCTCCACCTCAAAATATAGTCTACCAAAGTTTGACTACTCTTTTCTATCATGAGCTCTCCAATAAACACATGGTGTTGCGCCCCGACAAATCTTTTCACAAATAGTTGCTCCAATTCAGAAAATGTTTTAACTGACCCGGTGAGCATTTCAACGTACCAGTCGAAAGCGATTCCTGACAAGCTGCTCGTGAACTGCTGGCTGGGTAAAGCTTCATTATTTGTTATGTTGTCACAACTGGCTCGGAAATGCGCTATATGTTGTATGGGAATTTCATTCCCCTAAAATATTTTGAAGTTTAGGGCCACAAAACCCTTGGGCAAAGGTACAACATCAAACTCCTTTGGGTAAGGTCTACCCTTCAAAATTGATGCACCGCCCTTGAATTGGGCTAAAGCATCCCACACTGGTTCAACCATTTGCTTGAACTCCTTTTCTGGCATGGCACTTGATGGATAATCGTTCTTCGGTTGCTCATCAATTTTTGCTGAAGTAGCCTATCATCTTTAATCTGTAATGTGTATGATTTCTGGTTGATTAAACTCAGGAGAAGCTAATTGCAGTGCTTGTGATTGCCCCTGAATGGTGGCAATGGCGGTCATAGCTGCAGTCATCTCTTCTATTTTTTTCTCCATTAGACTAACTTGCTCATCCCTTAGGAGGATAACCCTATGCAGCTCATCTATTCTCTTCAGTGTGAGGTTGAGCCTCGCGCATATATGTGGTGGCTCTGGTTTCTATTACATGGACATCCATGAAATCTTCCTCCAAATAATCATTGTAATGAAAATCTTCATTGTCACTATTGACAGAAACTCCGTGCTCTCTAGCAAACTCGGAAATCTTGATCCCCAGTTTCTCAACTTTCTCTTTAATTTTTTATTCCTTGATTGCTTTAAGATCTAGAGGACCCTGATGGAATTCCTTTACTTGTTCCTCCATCTCGCTGGCTATTATCGTGACAATTTTAGATATCTCAGATCCTGGTTTCATTTCCTATTTTTGTCCCATGGGCTCACTGTACTATATTGGTGCAATGATCTTGGGTACCCATACCTTTTTCTTTTTCGATGATGATGTCTCAGGATGGTGCATCTTAGTAGAAACATCGGTATGTCGAGGGGAAGTATGCTCTCCGTGGTGTAGGCCGGCTACAATGTCAGGTAAGTGTCTCATCTTTGCCTTTGGGATTATATAAATATCTTCATAACGGGTAATGGGTAAGATCTTCGGACCCAGTCTCAACTGAACTGGTCGATGGCCTGCGGTCCTGGTGGTAGTACAATCAGTTGTAACCACTGCGGTTTCAATTTTGTTCCCTAAACGGAACCAAATGAGGATGCGAGTAAGTAGCACTCCAATTGTCTTGAGGGACTGTCTGGCGGATTTAACACCTCTCAAAATTTTCTTCTTCATGCGAGGGAAAATTGCATCTCCCACTAGTTTGAGTAACTCGTTAATCAAACATCCTTCTTTGGTAGCAAGCCTTCTGAAAACTGGACTAACTCGAGTGATAAGAGTGAACTTCTTTCCCTCCTCATTGTGTTCATGAAGTGGCGGTAATGCGATAGCGATCCTTCGGATACTCTCATATCCGTCGGTATCTGTCAGAGGATGGAATCTATTTCCTCGCAAGAGTTGATAAATTTCCAGTAATACTTCTTCAACTTGATGAGGCTCCTCCTCAACCGGTGTCTTCTCAGGAGCCTGGGCTTTGATGGCCCTCCAAACTTTTTTGTTACGATTCCTCCTTTGAGTTCGGGTCAGTGGTACAGTCCTCAAACTTGATTCGATTTCAAAAACAGGTGGCGGGACAGTTAATCCCTCAGTCTGATCCTCAACATTCATCACTTCTTTCCCCTTAGCAGCAGAAGGGCTAGCGGGATTGACGAGTTCCGCGACGGTAGTAGCTTTAGCCTTCTTGCAGGCAATGAAGTCTTGAAGGCAATTTCAGTTGAATTCTGCTCACGGCTCCTGCATTTCTAGAGCAGCAATCTTCATTACCACAAACGGGGCTTTCCCTAGGATAACCTCGAGATCTTCAAATCCAGCTCCAAATTTGATGGTGGGAGCGACATTATGGGTGCTATGGTCCATTGGCAGGTTGCAGGAAAAGGTCAGCGTTTAGTAAGTCATTGCAGCGGGCATGAAAACAAACAGTTTCGGGATTAGCTATATGGTCAAAACCTCGTAACTTTTAGTGCAAGCACTGAAAATAAAGGTCGATCTGTAGACCGGGCGGGTCTTAATTTATGGGTATTTTAAAATCTTGTTTAATAAAAAGTGTAATTTTTTATTAATATAAGAAAATTTCAAAGTGCGCGCAGCACAACACGATTTGGTTTAATTTGTGGAATAGAAAATCAAATTTGGAAGGGAGATGTGAAGTATTTGAGGATCTAGTGCGGGACCTATTTAGTGGTAGATAATGCCCAGGTGGAACTAGTCCATCGACACACCTATCGGGGGTCCAACCCCATAGGAAAATTTAAGGAGTCCTTAATGGCCTTCTGAACCCCTCTGTTCAAAGATGGTTGAACAGCTACTCCTGAAGTCCAAGTAGTTAGCTGTACTTTTCCAAGATAGAAATGGGTAAACAATGTCAATGGAAGAACGGTAATTTGGTTCAAGATGGATATGAACATATTACCGATGTGTGAAAATTATATTTCTTGATTTGAATGGAGAGAATTTTAATTAGTCCACCGACGTAATTTGGTTCAAGCTCTTAAGACCTAGGTGAGTGTCTTAATTTGTTTTGAAAAGGTTAAGTTTTAGGTGATCATGATTCATGAATTGAATTTTATTTAAACATCAAAATAGGGATATTAAATTGATTAATTATTGACTTCAAAAGTCATGCCTCTAAGTCCTAGAATCATTTTATTTAAATAAACTTTCAAATTTTACTATTTTAGAAATCTATTAACTTATCTTTTTAATTAGGAAAGTGAGTTTGGTTTCTACCAATAAACCCCTTGTGTTTCAAACATCAAATAAATTGATTAAGATTAGAGGTTACTCATTTCCCTCCTTAAATTAGGCATAAAGGTTAATTAAGGCTAATTTTCCAAAATTACACATTTGCCCCTAACGCTGTATCACTTCATAATTTGTCAAATTCAATTCAAACGACTTTGAAATTTTTATACTACCTTATTCGTGGGCTAATTAAGATATTAGAGGAGAAAATGTGATTTTTCAAAATTTAATTTATTTTATATAATTATTTTTATGTAAAAATAGGATTTTTCAAAGAAAATTCCTACCTTGACTAAGGTAAATCCTAATCTCTTCTAAATTTTAGTGGAGGTAACTTTAAACTAGAGAAACCTTTGGACCAAATTTCATCATTTTTTTTAATTTTATGTGAATTTTAAGAATTATTTTAAATTATGGGGAATTTATTAAATATTAAATATTTTAAATGGAGAAAATTATGTTATGTATTTTTGAAAACTTTTCCTGAGGTTAACTAATTCAGAGGAGAAGCTTTTATGTCTTTCTAAATTTTATTTGATTTATTGGAATTATTTTAATGAAAACTCTTTTTTAGCCTTTAAAAATCATCTTTAAGCTTTAAAATTCAATATCCTTATTTAGAAAACCAGGAAAAATATTTTAATTGTTCCTAAGTGATTAGGAAGTAATTTAAAACATTTCAATGAGTTTTATTATTTTTTTTATTTTTAGGGATATTTAATTATTTAAATATTTAAAATAGGTTAAAAATAAAGTTTTTTTCTTAAAATACCATTTTATTTTTATAAAATACCTCTAATCATAGAGAACTCAAAAATTTAAGTTTCATAATTTTTTGAGTTGTATTTTGATTTAAAAAAAATATTTAAATGCCAAAAATGATGTTTATCTTTAAAAATCAATTTAAGTTATCAAATGTACTCAAAATATTTTGAAATTTTTACGGTCAGTTCTCTGGATCATAAACTACAGTAGAGATTTAAAATCAAGTCATTTAAATGTTTGTAGTTTTCAAAATTAATTATCTTAATGATTTAGTATTCATGAAAATTAATTATATTTTAAATGACTTGACTCATGAAATTATTTTCAAAAGCTTCTCTAGTCATGGTGGACCTTCCAAAATTTTCTTGGAATTTTCTAATCAACATGCTAATTTCCATTATTATTTTAAAGAAATAATGTGAAAAAACTTAAAAAAAATATGGATCTCTATCTAGGCACCTCATCTGACTTTTGAGAAATCAGAGGATGTTTCCCTTGACAGATCGTACAACATGCCAAAATTTCAAGCTATAGTGATAAGTCTACATGCATGGAGAATCAAATGATTCAAAATAAGGTTTAATTAATTAAAAATAAAATATGCATCAAATGAACTTAAAATTTATTCAACATTGTTCTCATTTGTTTACTGAGCAAGAAGGTATTTTTATTTTATTTTTATGATTTTTCTATACAAAGTTATGAATTTTTGAAGTTAGGGGTATTTAAATAAATTTGAAAAATCCCAATTTATATATTTAAACAACGGGTGCTGATTAGATCCTAGGCAGCTCCGAAGGCATGCGTGACGCGTTCTGGTTGGACGCTGCCATCCACGTAGCTGCTGACCCGGCCCGCAGTTTATGTTTTGAAGCGTTGTCTCACTTGATATCCTCCATCCATTCGATACACGCTTGATCAAA
>NEWO01000528.1:229915-253205 GCA_003013225.1 Phalaenopsis aphrodite | reverse complement strand
TGATGCTAAAATGTTTTAACTTCATAAAAGTTTAAGTTTGGGGGGGAGGGGGTGGCATGAAAAATTTTCTAAAAACTTGAAGTTTATTTTTTCTCAAATGTGCTACAAATAAATGTGAATTTGATTTGAAAAAAAATTATTATGTATATGAAGTTATATTAGGGAAGTAAAATTTTAAATATAAAAATGAGTAAGAGAATTTAATTAAGACTTATAGTAATGAAGAAAAACTTAGATTTAACAAATTTTAGTGTGGAATTGATAAATATTGTGTAACTATCTTTAGTAGAAGAAATTGTATTTTAAAAAATTTAGAAGGGTTAGACTTTTAATTTCATTTCTTAAATTTATTTTATTAAAAATAATTTTCAAAACTGTAATCATATTTTTAAGTAAAAGATTTATATCATAACTTTACTTTAGGAAAAGAAGAGTGGAATTCAAAATCATTAAAGGTCTATCTGGATATAGTAATCCTTACCGAAAAAATGAAAAAGGGAGGGAAAGCTTGAGGATTAGTACCTAATAAAAAAGTACAAAAATATAACTATCAAAATAGAGAGAAGATAAAAAACTATTATCATATTATCATATTTCCACATCTGATCTTCTTAAAGTATAAAACTTGAGAAATTCTTAAGCTCAGTATAATTATTCTTAATAAAATTTTTTAAGTAGAGAAGATAAAATGCATAAACTCTATATTGGAAGAATTTACAATATTTCTGAATAAGATAAGAACTCATATTTTCAAACTTTTGTACATTAAAATTTTCTAAACTCTAAGTTAATATAATATACTATTGGTTTTTTTCTAAATTGGGCTATTATATTTATACATCAAAATTTGAGATTATCCTAAAAAAACTCATTTACATAATCTACTTATTTTGGTTTTAAGAGATTTGAGTGTCACTCGAGGACAAGTAACATTTTAGGTTTGGGGGATTTTAACACATGTAAAATATATAGTTTTATCTACATATTTTTATAGCTATTTTTGACATATTGTGCTTTAATGAAAGGTATTTGTATAATTTTCTTTCAGGTACAATCAAATTGATGAAAAATGACGAAAGGAGTGAAAAAAGGAAATTTAGAGCAAAATGAAGAAGGTGTGACATAGAATTGAGGCGCCTAAGCACCTAGGAGTGGCGCTTCCATTCTTGTGAAATAGAGTGAGGCACACCTAAGAGCCAAGTAACTCGTACTTACACATCAAAAGTTGTTTCTTAATGATTCAATGAATTTGGACTAATTTTTAAAGAGGTGTTTCAAGTAACCCTTGGTGAAAATGTAGGAAATAGTTAATGTACATGAAAATTCATTCAATTAGCTATTGAAGGGAGGAAAATTCTAGAAGATTCATTGAATGTGGACATATTTTGAGGAGAGACCAAGTCACCTTCAGAAAGTTATAAGAGAAGAAATAGATTGAAGAAAGGATGAGACACAAGATTCCCTCCAGAGCCAACTACCACACGCCGACACCACCGACGCCGCCACTTTTGTTTTTATTTGTAAGTTTTAGTTTTTCTTGTAAGTTAAGGAAGAGATTCAAAGGAACTTTAAGACTTTGGTGGAGAGGATTTGAGATAATTTTTTACCTTTCTGACTAAATTTGTTTTTAATTTAGACTTCTTGTTTGTGTGCATGATTTCTACTTTAAAAATTAATTGTGGTTTATTTTCTCCATGAATTTTTAGTAGTTTTCTTTATGATTTTCTATAAAATGATAAGTGCTTAAGTATTAGATGAAAGTTGTGTGAAGTATTTGTATATAATGTTGGAAGAAGTTGTGATGCTTTTAAACCTTGTACTTTAATTACTTCTTGATTTGACCAATTAAGATGTTAATACCTATTGTGTGAACATGAAAGATCCAAGATGGTATTTTCAAAACCAAAAAATGATAGGAATTAAATGAGATTTTATGTATGAGAATGTAATTCATATGATTGAGTGAAAATAAATAGGGAAATAAACTTTAAAGGGTGTAGAATTAGAGGTCATTAGAGTGACAGACTAAAGCCCCCAATTTGATCTATAGTTTTAAGTTTTGACATGAGATGTTAGCCCGCAGGTGGAGGGAGAAGAGGGAACTCTAGAGTAAAAGCTAGTATTTTCCTTACCTAACCCATCTTTAAGATTATTCAAACTTTAAATTAATTAATATTCTTTATAGCATCTCTAGTAAGGGTAAAGAATATTTTTGCTCCTACTGGGCACAACAAAATTTGAATACTTTTTTAAAATAATTCCTATACTTGTTACTGATTCATGATAAGGAAAAAGATATTTTATTTATAGTGCCTTCATCTTGCAAATATCTAGTTAAGTTAGTTAGTTTCTTACTTTATTTTATATTATCAAAAATAATTAAAAGAATCAAACTTTTATTCTTATTTTAGTATCTTGAGTTTAAGTAAGAATATTTTGATAAGTAGAATTTGTTATCTAATTTCTCTTGTTTTGTTGTTTCATATTGTAGTTTTTTTTTGTGGGTTCGATATTTGGGGCTTAATAAAAAATTACTATATTACTTGATAATGATATGTATAGTTGCGTAGTATCTCATATTTAAATAAACTAATCATATTCTTATTTGCTTCGAAGTCAAGTTTGTGCCTAGCTGTTGCTTGGGCTCAAGTTTTTGGCTAGCGTTATAAAGTTAGAATTTAATTTAAAGAAAAAATTAAAAATATAATCTCTTACATCAAATTAACATATATAAAGAAAGTGAGGATCAAGTTTTTGCACCGTTGCAAGGAAAAAATTCAAAAAATTTTGAAGAAAATTTTACAAAGCAAATTTTTATTTTTGTAAAGTCTTATTTTTGTTTTTAAATTTCCTTTAGGAATATTATATTGTTTTTTTATAAAAAGTTCTTATTTGTGTGTTTGCTATTTTGTGTATCGTAATAATGTATGTGTAATGCAGGTTCCACATGACTTGTGACTTACGATTCTAAAGTAGAAAGAACTATTAGGAAAAATTAAAAATTACTAAAAGAATTGAAAATTTCCAAGAAATGGCAAATCAAAATAATCAAAATGCTGAAGTTAATTAAGAGTTTAGACCTTAAAAAGGTTATGAAAACCCTATGGTGGATGAACGTCATTCTAGTATTCAAAAACCCGTTGTAGTGGCTATTTATGAAGCATGAGAACAATTTAAAGAACTCTTAAGGAAGTGTACACACGATGCTATACCAGATTGTTTAATAATTTAAAATTTTTATAATGGATTAGCTGTGTCTCTTAGATCTATTATCGATGCCACTGCTGGTGGTTCATTAATGTCAAAACCATTTCATGATGCTTATACTTTAATTGAAGAAATGGCTGCCAATAATTTTTAGTGGTCTTCTGAGAGGGTGAATCCTAAGAAAGTAGCCAATATTCATGAATCTAATGCATTTACTATGTTAACAAATCAAGCTACTGCAATTTCTATGAAGTTGGATCAAATTGGAATGAATTTTTCTCAACCAATTTTTGTGATTGAAGAGAATTAATTAGGCCAAATGGTAGATTCTCAAACATCATTAGAAACTTTGAATGCCATAAATAACAAGTAGAATAACCCATATTCAAATTATTATAACCTAGGTTGGAAGAACCATCCCAACTTCAGTGGAATAATACTACGGGTGGTAATAATCAATAATAGGGGAACAATCAAGTAAACCAATTGGGAAACTGGAACAACCATAGGAATAATAATTATAGATCTAAATATCCTTTAGGTTTTAGCAGTAATTGACAATTTAGGGAGAAGAAGTTGTCTATAGAAGACGTGGCATTACAAATTTGAAAGTAGTTACAAATTCAAGAGCTAGAATTAGAAATATTGAGAGTCAACTTGAACAAAGTGCAAATTCTTTAAGTAATAGAACCCAAGAAATACTTCCTAGTAATACTGAAATAAATCTAAAACATCAGAATAAAGAGCAAGTAAAAGCTGTTCAACTTAGAAGCGGAAGAGAGTTGGAAGGTAGGGTTTAAAATGAAACAGAAGTATAGAGAGAAGAAATTGAAGAGTCAAAAGAGGATGCTCCAAAAGGTTCTAAAAGACTTATTTCTCCACTAAAATTTGATTTGGAAAACCCACCACCACCATTTCCTAAGAGAATTCATCAACAGAAGTTGGATAAGCAATTGTCAAAATTTCTGAAAATTTTTAAGAAGCTTACAATTAATATTCCATTTGTTGAAGCCTTAGAACAAATTCCAGGCTATGTAAAGTTTATGAAGGATATTCTCAACAGGAAAATGAAGTTTGAAGATAATGAGACTATTGCACTTAGTGTGGAGTGCAGTGCAATTATTCAGAATAAGATTCCTGAAAAACTTAAAGATCCTATTAGCTTTACAATTCCATGTGCAATAAGAGATAAATTTTATGGGAAAGATCTATGTGATTTAGGTGCAAGCTTTAACCTTATGCCATTATCAATATTTAAAAGATTGAGATTAGGAGAAATAACCCATATTACTGTACCTCTGTAGTTAACAAATCGTTTGATAATGTACCCTAAGGAGTTGTTGAAGATGTCCTAGTGAAAGTAGATCAATTTATCTTTCTTGTCATTTCATTGTGTTCGATATGGAAGAAGATAAAGAGATACCTATCATTTTTGTGAGACCTTTCCTAGACACAGGAAGAGCAATGATAGATGTGCAGAAAGGGGAATTAACTAAGCGAGTCAATGATCAAACAGTTACTTTTAACATCTCAAGATCAATGAAATATTCTACAAAAGGTAAAGATGATGAATGTTATAGATTGAATGTTATAAGATAAATGACTGAATGTCATTTCAAAACTAATTATGAAGAAAAATCTGAAGTAAAAGATTTGGAACACGAGCAAGAAGAAGAATTAGATGAATGTGAAGATCTTTATAAGGAAGATTAAAACTATGTTCGAGAAAGTATTGAAATTTTGGTCACGATAGAAAAAGATAACTCATTTTGTCCATCAATATAATAACCTCCTGAACTTGAATTGAAGTTACCTACTGATCAATTAAAATATGCCTTATTAGGTGATTCTTCTACTTTACCAATTATAATTTCCTCAAAGTTAATGATGGAAGAAGAAGAAAGATTGATGAAAATTTTGAAAAATTTTAAGAAAGCCTTTGGATGAACAACAACTGATATTGAAGGAATTAGTCCTTCAATTTGTATGCATAGAATTCATTTGGAAGATAACTTGAAAGGAGATTAAATCCTTTTATGAAAGAATTTGTTAAGAAAAAAATATTAAAGCGATTAGATGCTGAAATTATCTACCCTATTTCAGATAGTGCGTGCGTTTGTCCAATTCAGTGCGTTCCTAAAGAAAGGAAGAGTAACTGTCACTGTGAATGAACATAATGAATTAATACTCACTAGACAAGTCACAGGGTGGCAAATATGAATTGATTATTGAAAACTAAATCTTGCCACTAGGAAAGATAATTTTCCACTACACTTTCTAGATCAAATGCTAGAAAGACTAGCTGAGTAAATACTTTTATTTTCTTGATGGATATACTGGTTATCACAAAATACAAATAACTTTTAAGGATCAAGAGAAAAAAAAACTTTTATTAGTCATTGTGGTACATTTGCTTTTAGAAGAATGCCCTTTGGTTTATGTAATGTCCCTGCTACATTTCAAAGATGCATGATGATAATTTTTTGTGATTTAATTGAAAAAGGGATTGAAGGGTTTATGGGTGATTTTTTAGTGTATGGAACTTCATTTGACTCATGTTTAGAACATTTATCAAAAGTTCTTAAGCATTGTGAAGAAACAAAGTTAGTCCTTAATTGGAAAAATTTCCAATTTATAGTAGCAGGAGGAATTGTATTAAGACATCAAATATTAGAAAATGGTATCGAAATATATCCTGCTAAATTTCAAGTGATCGCTAATTTACCTTATCCAACAAATATAAGGGAAATTAAGAGTTTTTTAGGACAAGCTGGATTCTACAGACGATATATTAATGACTTTTCAAAAATTTTTAAGCCTTTTTGCCATTTACTGGAGAAAGATGCAATTTTTAATTTTATTGAAGAATGCCTATAAGCATTTCAGTTATTATAATAAAAATTAATCATTGCACTAATTATAGATTCACCATATTGGGGAAAACCTTTTGAATTTATGTGTGATGCTAGTGATTATGGTATTGGAGCTGTTTTAGGATAAAGATATGATAAAAATTTCAAAGTCATTTACTATGCTTGTAAAATTCTTAATGAAACCCAAATTAATTATAAAACTAATGAAAAATATTTATTAGCAATACTATATGGCTTTGGTAAATTTTGATCATATTTAATTGAAACTCATTGCGTAGTGCATAAAGATCATTCTGCTATTAAGTACTTAACATAAAAGAAGGATGCTAAACCAAGACTTATAAGATGGATTCTTCTTTTACAATAATTTGACTTTAAAATAGTAGATCGGAAGTGGACTGAAAATCAAATTGCTGATCACTTGTCCAGACTTGAGTTAGAAAAACCACTATATTTTGAAAAAAAAATTTAATGAACATTTTCCAAATGAAAAATTGTTCAATATTATTGAGCAGTGTGTTTCGTAATATGCCGACATTGTGAACTTTCTCTTAAGTGATATTATACCCTATGGAATGACATACCAACTGAAGAGGAAATTTATATCTGAAGCTAAGGCTTATGTTTGGGATGACCCATTTTTATATAAAAAAGAAAGAATTTGTTTATTCGACGATGTGTACCTTTAGAAGAAACTTATAAAATTATCCAAAAATGTCATAATTTTTATTTTGGTGGACATTTTGTTGTTGATAAAACAACATACAAAATTTTACAATCTAGATTTTTTTGGCCTACTATCTTTAGAGATATTAATGCTTATATCAAAACATGTGATAGATGTCAACGTGTAGGCAATATTTCTAGGAGAAATGAGATGCCTCTCGATTATATGTTAGAAGTTGAAATATTTGATGTTTGGGGATTATACCATCTTTCAAAAATTTATATGTACTATTAGCAGTGGACTACGTATCCAAATGGATAGAAGTTGTTACTTTACCTCAATGGGATGCTCAAAGTATTGCAAAATTTTTGAAAACAAACATATTTTGTAGATTTGGGATGCCAAGAGTTATTAAAACTGATGAGGAAAGTCATTTCAGAAATGTCATAATGGAGAAATTATTAAAGAAATATCATATAAATCATAGAATTACTACTGTTTATCATCCTCAGACAAGTGGTTTGACTGAATTATCTAATCAAGAAATTAAAAGAAATATGGAAAATTCTCTGAATAAAAAAAAATGTATTGGTCAGTCAAACTTGACTATGCTATGTGGGCTTATAGGACTGCATACAAAAGTTCTTTAAGAATGTCCCCATATAGGCTAATATTTGGGAAAGTTGGTCATTTACCAGTTGAACTTGAATATAAAGCATATTAGGCGATTAAAGAGTTCAATTTTAATTTGAAAGATACTGGTAGGGAAACATTATTACAATTAAATGAGCTTGAAGAGCTAAGGAATGAGTCTTATGGGAGTGCTAAGATTTACAAAAAAAACATGAAGATGTGGCATGATCAAAGGATTCTTACTAAAAATTTTCAGCTAGGACAACAAGTTTTGCTATATAATGCAAGGTTAAGATTATTTCCAGGTAAACTTAAGCACAGGTGGATGGCCCATTTGTTGTGATGAAAGTTTATCCTTATAGAGTTATGGATATCAAAGATCCTCAAACTGATAAAGTATTTAAAGGGCGTGGTTATGGATTGGATCCTTATTTTGTAGGGGATCAACATAAATTTAACGATCGAATGAAGTTTGATCAACAAGAAAAGGCACTTGTTACGTTGGGTCGATGACATAAAACCAAGCGCTTTAAGAGAGGCAACTCATAGTTATCAGTGTGGTTTTATTTTTAATGTTATTTGTCAATGATTAAGAAAATTTAGGGTAGTATTTTTTAGACTATTAGATATTAGTATTGATTTTAAGACTTTATTTAGTGATCTAGACATGTTAGAATGAGAATTTAGATGTTAAGTTGACTGGTGCAAAATTGAGCTCTTGCGCTTAAGCGCGGATGTTAAGAACCATGTGCGAAATCCAAATTCTAGAAGCTTTAACCACCAATTAGTTAACTTAAAGGTATGGCAGTTTTTTGGCGCTATTTTGTGTTGAGGAGTTGCCCGTAAGAATCTGTCGATCACTAAAATCAAAATCTCGTCGCCTGCTTCAGAAGGACATTGAAGTTTAGAAAAGTATGAAGTCAAATAGACCTCATATTTTTCATAGTTTAAAATAAATAACAATATACCTCAAAATCTGTACCTATCCAGAAGGATGAACACAAGATTTGAGGATGAGGCATGATCAAATAAACTAAAAAAAAGTATGACATCCATTTGGTCTGCAAAACCTTTATATTTGCGGACAAGTTCCCCTATTTAATATAAAGGATTAAATAGGGTTTATTTTAAGCTGGGTTCGGACATGCTTCCTATAAGGGCAAGCCCCTATAGTTAATTACATCTTAAATTACCAAGGTCACCTAAGAAGACTCTCGATAAAAATTATGAAATGTTATCTTCAAGGAGTTTCAAATTGCGGGACTCTTCAATGAGATCGGACGTAAAGGTGTAAAAGGAGATTGGTTCAAATTTGGAACATTTTATTGTAGAACATAAAGGAGGAAGACTAAGGGATTTCATGGGTCCAGAGGAGAACCCCGGTGACTTCCCAAGCCATCCTAATGTTTGAGTTCATTTTTGAGGAGAATAATATAAGTGTTCATTCTGCCAATTTTATTAGCTAAGACATATATTCGTGTGAAACTATCACACAAATAGTCTGGAAGATGTGAGGATTTAGGTCGTGACAAACGACAACCTCAGAATCCTTGGACGAGTTAGGGCTTATATTGTATAACAGGGCTATACAAATCCCTAAAGATAAGGTGAGGGTTTACGCTGCATAAGCAAGCAACCTCAAAGTCCTATGGCTTTGTTGTTTAAGTCAAAAGAAGGAATACTTGTTTAGCTAGGGAAGACAGTTTTTGCTGTTGAAGATGGTCATACTGCCCATCATCCTAGCTCCAAGCTCCTTGCTGTGACGAGTTTGAGTTTTCTAGTGTGTCAAGTTATAATGTCAAATCAGGTGGCCCTATGGTTGAAGTTCTTTAAATTTTACAGGGGCATACTAAAGTTGATTAGAGCGACACCAGTTAAGATCCTACGGTTCCCTCGTTTCGACAACACAATTTTCTATTGGATTCACTTAGTCCAAATGAATTTACTAAACTCAACTTAATGAGTTCCATAATTCATTTAGATCGTAGAAAGCCTCAGTAGGAATCGTAGGTTAGCTTCTCCGAGGAATTCCCGATCATCCGATAGAGACTTCTTAATTTAGTTACACTTATAGTTTTATGTGATGTTTCTGATTAAATTTTGAGTTGTTTCATATTTTGAATGTTGTGGCGGTGAATTTTATCTTGGTTGTCTTTTTTTGTTGTGGTTTTGGTTTTGGTTTTGTGGCTATCCTGATAGTTTTAGTTTTCCATGCAATTTTCTATAATCACAAAACTATAACATAAAAGTACATGAAAGACACGCTACAAACTGTAAAAGCGTACCTGACGAGTCTTCTCGTTCCACCTCCTGAAACTTAAAATGCATGTTAAGGCAGTTTATGGAGAGGAAGAAAAGTAAAGTTTTGGTAGTTTTTCAAACCCTATGTCATATTTTGGTGGTCCTTAGGAGTTTAATTAAGGATGATTTTTACAAGCAAAACATATTAAGTTTAGTAGATCTTCAGGATATCCAACAGATCTAGAGAAAGAAGCAGGTCTGTGCTACTCTCTCGCTGCCTGGTGGAAAATCTCGAGTTCTTTTAAACTGATTATGTTGTTTAATAAGTCATTCTATAAATACCCTTATTTCTCAGTGAATATTGATGTCTCAATTATCCCTAAGAATAGGGTAATTATCACTTGTGATTCAATTTAAGAATTTTGTGGGTGAATACCCTTAAAGAGGCATACTAGTGTTGTTGGAACACTTAGCCAAATTTTAACCCTAATTGGGCTTTTAGTGTTTGAAAGATGTTTTAATTTTAAATGATATTTACTTTTCTAATCCTCATTTAAATGAAACTTGATTTAGCCTAAGTCACTACTAAGCCCTTAAGACTTAGGTGAGTGTCTTAATTAGCTTTGAAAAGATCTAGCTTTAGGTGATCAAGATTCATGATTTGAATTTTATTTGAAAATCAAATAGGGGTATTAAATTGATTAATTATTGACTTCAAAAGTCATACCCCTAAGTCCTAGATTAATTTTATTTTAATAAACTTCCAAATTTTAATAATTTAAAAATTTATTAACTCATCATTTTTATTTAAGAAAATGAGATTGGTTTCTACCAATTAACCCCTTGTGTTTTAAACATCAAATAGATTGATTAAGATCAGAAGTTACAAATTTCCCTCCTTAAATTAAGCCTAAATGTTAATTAAGGCTAATTTTCCAAAAATTCACATTTGACCTAAAGGCTCTAACACTCTATAATTTATCAAATTTAATCCAAATGACTTTGGAATTTTTTACCTACCTCATTCATTGGTCAATTAAGATATCAAAGAAGAAAAAGTGATTTTTTCAAAATTTAATTTAATTTATATAATTATTTTCATTCAAAAATATGATTTTTCAAAGAAAGTTCTAACTTAACCAAGGTAGATCCTAATCCCTTGAAATTTTTAATGGAGGTAACCTTAGACCAGAGAATCTTTTGGGCAAACTTTCATGACTTTGTGAATTTTATTTGAATTTAAGGAATTATTTTAATTTTTGTGGTATTTATTAAATATAAATTATTTTACATGGAGAAATTAAGTTTAGTATTTTTGTAAAAGTCTCCCTGAGGTCAGAGAACTCAGAGGAGAAGATTTTTTATTTTTATAAATTTTATTTGATTTATTGGAATTATTTTAATGAAAACACAGTTTTAGCCTTTAAAATTTATTTTTAAGCTTTAAAATTCAATATGTTTATTTATAAAATCAGGAAAAACATTTTAATTGTTCTTAAGTGATTAGGAAGTAATTTAGAATATTTCCATGAGTTTTATTATTTTTGTGATTTTTAGGGATTTTTAATTATTTAAATATTAAAAATAAGCTAAAAATCAAGTTTTTATTTTAAATATTATTTTATTCTTAGAAAATACCCCAAATCTTAGAGAACTCAAAAGATAAGTTTTTATAAATTCTTTAGTTATTTTTCTATTTTTAAAAATCATTTAAATGCCAAAAATGATGGTTATCTTTAAAAATCAACTTAGGTTATTAAATGAACTCAAAATATTTTGAAATTTTTTTTGTGAATTCTCTGGATGAGGAAACATAGAGAAGATAAAAAATCAAGTCATTTCAATGTTTGTATTTTCCAAAATTAATAATCTTAATAATTTAGTGTTAATGAAAATTAAGTACATTTTGAATGACTTGACCATAAAATTATTTCCAAAAGCTTCTCTGATCATTGTCGACCTTCCAAAATTTTCTTGGAATTTTCTAGTGAGCATGCTAATTTCCATGGTTATTTTAAAAAAATAATGTGCAAAAACTTGAAAAATATGGGTTTCTGTGTAGGGACTTCTTCTGACTTTGGAAAAATCAGAGGATATTTACCTTGACAGAGGCTACAACATGCCAAAATTTCAACCCAAGGTGATGTGTCAATATGCATGGAGAATCAAATGATTCCAAACACTTTTTAATTAATTAAAAATAAAATATGCATTAAATGAACTTAAAATTTATTGCACATTGTTCTCCTATGTTCACTTAGTAAGAGAGTATTTTTATTTTATTTTTGTGATTTTTCTACGCAGAGTTATGACTTTTCTAGGTTAGGGGTATTTAAATAATATGAAAAAGCCCTATTTATCTATTTAAACCGCACGTTCCACCTTAACCTGTGATGGTTCCAAAGCTCCACGCGGCGTACTTCCATTTGACGCTGCCATCCACCTTAGCACTGACTCGACCTGTTGTTCATGTCCCGAAGCATCGTCGCTTGATCTTCTCCATCCATTTGATACACACTTGATTAAATGGCTCCCCGTCATCTTCACCGATAGAATGATGTCGTGATCATCAACACTAAAACCATAAGATCTCAAACTAGACTCAACCAAATAACATCAATTTTGGTCTTATGGACTCGTCAAAGTGAGAAAAATATATCTATACGGCAATCATGCAATTAAATTAAGCCTAATTAAATGGAGAATTAAAATAGGCTTGGGATGAGGTAAGGTTTTATACCTTTAATCTGAGAAGAGAAGCTTCAATCACAGGGTCTTGGCACCTTCACTATGACCCAAAGATGTTAGGGATTGAGTCTCTGGTCTTGGTGTAAGGCCTAGGTTTGAATTCGATCACGGCTGGATTTGGGTGTTGGTCTAGAGCTATGGTAGAGGCTCTTTGGAAGGGGGATTTTATGGGGCTTTAGCTTCTTTCACTGTTGCAAAGGTTTGGGTAGAGTTAGTTTAAGTTTGGTGGACTGTGAAGTTGTATTGGATTCTGTCTTGATTACTGGCAAGGTTTCAAGGTCAAAATTGAGCTCCGGCAGTGAGAATTGCTGAGGGAAAATTGTTGGAATGCACTGAGGGGATCTTAGGCAAGCTCGGTGTGAAGTTTGGAGAGGCCTCTCTAAGGAAATTTTAGCACCCCTCCCATGGCCGTGGAGGTGAATTTTTGTAAAAAAGGCCATGGGGTGGCTCTCAAGGCATAAGTTTGGGAGTATTGTGGTGCTTAAGTGGAGGGTAGAGGAGTTCCATCAATTGGTTTGGCTAAGTTGGCCTTTAGGTTTGATTTGGGTGAGTTTCCATGGGCGAGGCTCTTGATTTGGAGCTTTTCCAGCCACTAGGCTGGTTGGCCGGCCATGGGGAGGTTGCTAGGAGCTGAGGGAACCTGGGGGAATATGTCACAAAAATTTAGTGCAATAATAAATAATTTTAGTAATGATATCTTAAGCACAAGCTTTTTTGGAAATAATATCCATTGATTTGGGGGACCTTTGGTCATGGCTTTATTTAGGTGGTTTCATGGTGTTTTGGACTGGTCACTAAGTAGGCTGTGATGGAGTTAATTTGGTTACTTTAGGGTGGTTAAGTCACATTTAGTGCATGGGTCCAAGTGAGTGAAAATGACCAAAATTTGGGTTTGGGCTAGGTTATCCAAGTTAATTGATCCAAATAAATGTTTAATTTGGTGTAGATGATCATAAGGAACAACTTTTGTGAAGAATGGAAGTGTTTTTTAGCTCAATTGAAGGGTCAATTTCAGGGAATTTTGATATTTAGTCAATTTGGTGATGTTGAACTAGGCTTGGGTGTAACTTGGTTTAGCCTTTGGATAAGTCCAAAATTATTATTGTAAATGGTCAAGAGGGACCCTATGAAGAGTCTTCAACATGAATTGGATGCCAATTTGTGGGTTAAGGCAATCAATTGGGTGAAATTTGGGGACTTAGCCAATTTGGGGCTAAATTTGGGAATTTTGGTTTAAGCCAAAATCAAATGGAATTTAGGCTTCATCAAGGCCAATTTATGGTTGATTTTGATGTATAAGAATGTTATAAAGATTTTGCAACATTAATTGGGGCCAATTGACTAGGCTATGGGTTTAATTTATGAGAAAAGGTCATATGGTCAAAATTGGTGAATCAAAAAGGATTTTGTCTAGATTGGTCAAATCAAGAGTCAATTTAAGTTTAGGATTGGATTTGGGGCCAATTGAGATCAAATTGATGGACATTTGGGTTGAATTTGGGGAATTTGGGCCCTTAAAGGCAAATTTGGGTGTTTTGGTTAGAGATGGTCAAATTGGCCAAATTAGATCATTCTGTAGTTAAGAAAAATGAAATTAGGAAAATTTGAGATTTATTGACATTTTCTAGGAATTTTTGAAATTTTTGGAATTTTGGGTTATGGAGGGGTATTTTGGTAATTTGGGGGTGTTTTGGGGTAAAAGCCCTAGAGGGGTATTTTGGTAGATTTGAGGTACTAACCATCTAACAAGCCATTGACCAATGGAAATCTCATTTTGGGTCCTCTTTATAGTGGTCTTAGTCAAAATATAACCCTAGGGTTGGTAGGTTTAGGAAACCATCTACATGAGTATCCCAAAAAGATCAAGGGACCTAGATTAGAAAATTGAGTTTAGGGTTGTGAGTGATTGTGAGTGTAGATGAGTGTAGTGAGTGTAGTGATTTTAGTGAGTTCCTTAGCTCCAGACTAACACCCAGAGTCAATTTTAAGGTCCAGTAGTCCTAAGGGTGACTCATCTTGAGTTTCCCATATAGTGACCTCACCTACTAAGTGCTTAGAGGTTAAGACCAATATGTGGAATTTCAAGTTGACTAAATAAGATGGTAGAATTTCTAATGGTGAGGCTTCCATGTCTAGTTTTCTAAGAATAGTCAGTAGGAAAGTCCTTTGGCTAGACTTTAGGCTACTAAAGAAAAAAAACTAATCCTCAACCAAAAGTGAGGTCAACACAGTTTTAGAACATGTCTAGGAGTTATTATAAGGATTTAGGCTTATAAATAATAAAGTTTTGTGATGGAATTTTACCCCAAAATCATTTCTAGCCCTAAAAGTCTTTAAGAAAGAGAAATTTTGAGAAAATTTTTTCAGAGATGGATTTAAAGAACAAGGAAGAGGCCATGAGGAAGAAATTCATTATTTAAAGTGCACAAGAGATGTATAACACTTTCTTTGCAATTAGTATTGAAGGAATAGAAGAAAAGATCAAAAAAATTGAGACTAGCATGACTTTACTGAAGATAAAGGTAAATGGAGTTAATGCACATCTAGAGCATATTGGATAACAATTTAAAATGTAATTTAGGCAAACTAGTTATATATAAGAAGTGGATAAGGCGATGTTTTATAAGAATAAATGGATTGAAGAAGATTGTGTCAGAGCTTGTCACCACCGTCCGTTTTGTCAACTCTATATTCCAATTGCCCAAGGAGAGACTAATGAATGACAGGAATTTGCTCCAATAAATGAAGAATGAAATTAAATTCAGTGTTAGAGTTTGTTTGTTAGGAGTCATTGTTTTTAAGTGTTAGTGTTAAATCTTATTTTTATTATTTATGTCTTTTATGTGTTTAATTAAGTATGTTTGTTTAGTGTTTGTATTTAGAAAAATTTTCTCATCCCAGACTCTTTAGAATGAGAAGTATGTGTTGAATATTGCTTGTAATAGTTTTTAAATGAATATATGTGTTTATTTATGTGAAAATTTGTGTTATTTTAGCCTTGAAACAAATTAGTTATATTGGAGAATTTTGAGAAAGAGGAGAGTTAGAGGAGACTAAAATAGTCATTTAAGTGTTGTAAAACCATTTATAGGTGGTATACTTAGGCTGATAGTGCCTTTACTTAGGTTCAAAAACATCAAAAATCATGCACTAGCGCCTAAGAGCCACAATCTCGCGCTTAAGTGCGATGTAACCCGAGAGGCAGGCACCTAAGCGCCATTTAACCATGCTTACGTGCCAGTTCACAAAAATTGGTTCGCGAATGGCTAAAAGTAAAAAATATCCCTCAAAATCGCCATTTTTACTCCTATCGTCGTCTTCTTTCTCTCCAGTTCGCGATTTTGAAGTTAGGGCAAACCTTTTCTTGGAGAGTTCTTGGTGGATTTGAGCCAAATTTGTTAGATTTGGATTTCTTAAGGTAAGAACTTCACTTATATGTAAAAATTTTTGATTTTCACCATGTATTTTGAGTACACAAATACGTGAAAGTCAGTATTCATGGTGAAAAGTGAAGAAAATTTATGGAAATTGCATAGAAACTGTAGTTTATGCTTATATGAGTTAAATTTAGTAGATTAGACTTGATTTTTGAAGTTATTGTGGAATTTTATGAAATTTGTATAATGGCCCCAAGAATGAAGAGGAGTGAGGGAATGACTCACTTTGATTTGAGCAAGTTTGTGAGTTCAAAAGCTCAGGATAGATATAGTGACCTCTACAGTCACAAAAATTGATTCCTAAGAGGTGTTTCAAAAATCCAAGTGGATTCGTGGAAGATTTAATCGTTCGCTGACAATGGGAACAGTTCCATTGTTTTTCTGCTGTGGCTGTGATATCTGTAGCACAATAGTTTTATCTAAACCTTCCTAATGCGGAAGAAGATTGAGTCATGGTCAGAGGAAAATTGATATCATTTTACCAGAGGTAATCAATATGTTCTACCATTTACCGCCTGATACTTTGTGTCTTTATGTGAACTATAGTTAGACTGAGACAGAAATGGAAGAGATTATTTCATATTTGACTATTGGAAGGGAACTCTGGAAAATTATAAATGAGAGGAGAGCCAACATTTCCACTTCAAAGTTAAGTGCACCATCGAAGGAGAGGCACTACTTTATTTCAGCTCATCTGTTGCCGACAAGTCATCTTTATGAAGTTACAAGGGTAAGAGCAACATTGATTTATTGTATTCTAGAAGGCAAGCTTATCAATATTGGAGCTTTGATTTGTCAGACTATCATCAGTTCTGCCACTACCATTACTACTGCAGGTCTAGGATTTCCTTCCTTGACCTTTTCTTTGTGTGAGTAGGCTGGTGTGAGGTATGATAGCTATGAAGAACTGATGATGCCTCTAAAGCCAATTACAAGTGTAAATGTGAAATCATATTCTAAGCACTCTATTTTTGGTTGGAGAGGAGGATTTTCAAGAAGTTATGGATTGTCAATGTTTGTTGCTTCCATCTCTACTACTTCTACATCAAGACCAGATACCTCGCGAGCATCTTCTTCTTAAGGTGAGATTATTGAAACTAAGGATCAATTATTACAGAGGATGATGGATAATATTAATTATATCACTGATAAGTTGTAAAATTTAGAAAATTTGGTAGATCATATTGATGGATATGCTAGAAGGCATAATGATTATATGGAAAAAATTGCACTCATCTTTGGAAAGCCTCATTAGGGGTAACCAAGGAGCGGAATTTACTTAATATCCAAGATCCCATGACTATGTGCCTATAGATGTTTAGAACAGTGGTGATTTCAATGATGAGGAGGAGGACTAAGTTATTTATATATTTGTAATATGTGATAGACTACATGGTGTGAAATTGAGACATTTGATTTTGGGTATTTGTTTAGACTATGTGATGTGTTAGACTTTTCATTTGTTTAATTTTTATTATGATGTTTATGTTTTGTTAATATTTTGTTTTAAATTTTAGGGTAGTAATTATTGTTGTGTGCTGAGTAATGTGTTTTTAGTTAGTTAGGATTGAACTTATTTCTGAGTCTTTTGAAAAGTTGAAAATCTTGCTAGCTTAAATTTTAAACTTTAATTTCAGAAAATTGCTACCCTATATTCTTCTTTTATCTAATTAGTGTGTTTGTTTGTTTTTATGTCTATATCCACTACATAGAAATCTAATGAATCTTAATATATTGAATTAAAATTAAAATGGTTGAAAATTGATCAAAAATTAATTTTACTCTTGTTTTTAGTTTTATACTTGTATGATTAGGGTATAAAAGTTCCTGTAAGCATGTTGATTCAATTTTCATTCCTGCTTATATATATCTGCTGCTATACTGTTCAATCTTTTCATAAATCTAAGTTTAGGGGTGGAATAAAAAAATAATTTCAAAACGTGAATTTTATTTGTTCTCAAATGTGCTACAGGTGAATTTGATTTGAAAAGAAAAATGATCATATATATCAAGTTATATTAGGGAAGTAAAATTTGATTATAGAAATGAGTAAGAAAATTTAGTTAAAATTCTACGTAAAGAAGAAAACTTTCAGTCAAAAATTTTTAGTATAGAAAATTTTAAATATAGTGTAACTATCTTTAGTTAGAAAAATTGTATTTTTGAAAAATTTAGAAATTTAGACTTTTATTTTTAATACTTAAATTTCTTTTATTAAAATAACTTTTCAAAACTATTATTATAATTATAAGTAAAAGATTTATATCAAGACTTTGCTTTAGAAAAGGAGAAGTGAAATTCAAAACTATGAAAGGCCTATCGAAATGTAGTAATCCTTGCCTGAAAAAGAAAAAAAGAAAAAGAAAAAAAATGAAAAAGAAAACAGAAATAAGCGAGGGGAAGCTTGAAGATTAGTGCCTAGTCATAAATTGGTTCTACATTTGATCTTTTTAAAGTGTAAGACTTGAGAAACTCTTAAGCTTAAGGATATAATATAGTAAGTAAAATTATTCTTTATAAATTTTTTTAAGTGGAGATAATAAAAGGACTAAATTTTATATTTGGAAAATCTACAAAATTTATGAATTAGATAGGAACTCATATTTTCATATTTCTTAGCAATAAAAACTTCTAAACTTAAATTAATGTCATCTAC
Source organism: Phalaenopsis aphrodite (assembly GCA_003013225.1). Lineage (NCBI taxonomy): Eukaryota > Viridiplantae > Streptophyta > Magnoliopsida > Asparagales > Orchidaceae > Phalaenopsis > Phalaenopsis aphrodite. Next base: position 234,743 of record NEWO01000528.1, on the reverse strand, counting down.
TAAATTTTTTTTCTAAATTAGACTACTATATTTCTAAATCTAAATTTTAGTGACTCCTAAAGAAACTCATACATATATCATAATTATTTAATTTTTTAAAGGTTAAAGTGTCACTTGAGGACAAGTAACATTGTAAGTTTGGAGGATTTTGAAACACCTAAAACATATAGAGTTTTTAGACACATTTTTATACCTATTTTTGAGATATTGCAATTTAATGGAAGGTATTTATGTGTTTTTCTTTAAGGTACAACTAAAAAGGTGAAAAATGCTAAAAAGAATGAAATGGATCAAATTTGGAGCAAAAATACAAAAATTGTGCAAAAGTGTTTTGGTGCCTAAGCGCTAGATCCAACACTTAAGCGCGGGTGAAACAAAAAAGCTCACGCTAAAGCGCTAGAGGCCCCGTGCTTAAGTGTTAGAGGCAATTATTTAGTGGGTTAATTCATTTTGTCAAATTTTTAAGTGACATTTGAGGCACCTATTGGCTAAAGAGGGTGGTTATAACCACTAGAAAAAAAATATGGTTAAAAGACTTGTGAAAGGAGGCATTCCTTGGAAAATATATCAAATCAGGACACATTTTGAAGAGATACCACGTCACCTCTTGGAAAATTATAAAAGAATGAAGTTGAGAGAAGAAAAGGGGGGAGTCCTGAGAAGTTCTTGAAATAGTTTGTGGAGGAACTTTTGGAGAGATTTTTTAGGCACCACAAATTTACTATCTTTTCTGTTTCCAGTTTTATTGTGAGAGTTAAGAGTGTTGTAAGGGAGAAGATATTCAAAGGAACTTCAAGAGTTTGGTGGAGGAATTGAGATAAATTTTTATCTTTGTTTTTAAACTACTTTTGGTTTTAGTCGAGACTTCTTGTTGGTTTGACAATGATTTCTATTTTTAACATAAAGTGTGGTTTTGATTTCTCCATGGATTCTAAGTAGTTTTCTTTATCTTTCTCCTTAAAATGATAAGTAGTTAAAGTGTTGGATGGAAGTTGTGGAGAGTATTAATCTTTAATGTTGGATAAATTGTGATGATTTAATTCCATGTACTTCATTTACTTCTTGACTTTGCCCATCTAGATGTTAACATTTGTTGTGAGAACATGTAAGAATCGGGCATGTATTATCTCAGTCAGCGATCAAAAAGAATCACATGAGGTTGTATGAATGAGAAGATAATTCATATGATTTAGTGCAAATAAATAGAGAAATATTCTTTGAAGGGTGTAGAGTTAGAGGACTTTAGAGTTAAAGGCTAAAGCCCCCAATTTGATTTATTATTTTAGGTTCTAATACTAGATGTTAGTCCTCCAGTGGAGGGAATCGAGGGAACTCTAGAGTGAGAGCTAGTATCTTTCCTGTCTAGCCGGTCTTCAAAATTATTCAAAATTTAAATTAGCCAATGTTCTTTATAGCATCTCTAATAAGGGTAAAGAATAATATTGCTCCTATTTGGCACAACTCAATTTTAATACTTCCACAAAAAAAATTCCCGAACTTATTGGTGATTCATGATAAAGAGAACGATATTTCATATTCAGTGCTTTTCTTTTACATAAACTCAGGTTATATTTAAAATTTATTGTTTTATTAAAATATAATAAATACAAAAAAGAATTGAACTTTAATTACACTGAAAACATTTATAGTTTAAGTAATTGTCTTTTTGAAATAGAAATTTTTTTAATTAAAAGTGTGTATTGTGAATTCTCCCCGTGGGGTTCGATATTCAGAGCTTAATAAAAAAGTCCTATATTACTTGATAACGATACGTATACTTGTGTAGTATCCAAATATATATTAATTTAAAAAGTTAAATTCTTATTTTTTCAGGGATCAATTTTTTTGTACTGTTGCAAAGTAAGGAAAGATAAGTGAAAAAAATAATCAAATATATTGTTATACTGTTGCATATTGTCGCGCTATTTTTGGTTGGAGGAGTTGCCCGTAAGAAGCTGTCGGTCACCAGAATCAAAATCTCGTCACCCGCTTTGGAATGACATTTTAATTTAAATATATATAGTTCTAGAAAAATATGAAATCAAACTGACCCCATACTTTTTATAGTTTAAATGAAAGAGTGTTGTACCTCAAATCCTGTATCTATCATGAAGGATAAATATAAGACTTGAGGATTGGGCTCGATCAAATAAAGTAGGGAATATATAACATCTGTTTGGTCTGCGAAACCTTTGTATCTGCCGACAAGTTCCCCTATTTAATATAAATAATTAAATAGGGTTTATATTAAGCTGGGTTCAGACATGCTTCCTATAAGAGCAAGCCGTTATAGTTAATTACATATTAAATGACCAAATTCACCTAAGAAGACTCTTGATAAAAATCAGGAAATATTATCTTCAAGGAGTTTCAAAGGGTAGGACTTTTCAATGAGATCGGACATAAAGGTGTGAAAGGGGATTGGTTCAAATTTGGAACATTTTGTTGTAGAGTCCAAAGGAGGAAGAACTAGGGGATGTCATGGATCTTGAGGAGAACCTCAGAAACTTCCCAAGCTATCCTAATGTTTGACTTCATTTCTGAGGAGAAATATTTAGGTGTTTTATCTTGAGAATTTTATTAGTTAGGGCTTACATTCGTGCGAAACTATCACACAAATAGAAAAGAAGATATGAGGATTTAGGTCGTGACAAACGACAACTTCAAAATTCTAAGACGAGTTAGGGCTTATATTGTATAGCAGGGTTATACAAAAGGCCCAACGATAAGGTGAGGATTTACATTGCATAAGCAAGCAACCTCCAAGTCCTATGGCTTTGTTGTTTATATATAAGGAAGGAAGATTGGTTTATCTTGGGAAGATAGGTTTTGTTGTTGAAGATGGTCGTGTTGCCTACCATGCTAGCTCCAAGTTCCTTACCGCGATGAGTTTAACTTTTCTAGTGTGTCAAGTTATGATGTCAAATCAGGTGGCCTTATGGTTGAAGTTATTTAAATTTTATGGGGGCATGTTAAAGTTGATTAGAGCGACATCAGTTAGGATCCTACGATTCCCTCGTTCTGACACCACTATTTTCTATTGGATTAACTTAGTCCAAATGAACTTACTAAACTCAACTTACTGTGTTCCATAATTTCATTTAGACTGTAGGAAGCCTCGTTATCAACCGTAGGTTTCGTCCTCTGAGTGATTTCCGGTCATCTGATAGAGACATCTTAATTTAGTTGTAATTGTAGATTTTGTGATTTTTGTGATTAAATTTTGAGTTGTTTTATATTTTGAATGTTGTGGAGATGATTTTTTTATCTTGGTTGATTTTATTTTTGGTTTTGGTTTTGGTTTTAGTTTTGGTTTTTTGGCTATCCTATTAGTTTTAATTTTTATGCAGGGTAAGCATTAACATGAAAATTTGTAGGTATTAAAAGTATAAGAAAGTACAATAAAGACAACGTTGAAAACTTTAAACGCATACCTGACGGGTCTTCTCGTTCCACCAATTGAAACTTAAAAGGCATGTTAAGGCAGTTTATATGAAACAGGGAAGTAAAATTTTGGCGACCTACCTAACCCTAGGTCATATCTTGGCGGGCCCTTATTAATTTGATTAAGGATGGTATTTTTCAAGCAAAACATATCAAGCTTAGTAGCTCTCCGAGGTACCCAACAGGTTAAGAGGAAGAAGCAGATCCATGCTTCCTTCTTATCACCTGATGAAAAGCCTCGAGCTCATTTAACCTTATTATGTTGCTTAATAATTTATCATGTGAACAACCTAATGCTCAATGAACATTAATGTATCAATTATCCTTAAGAGTAAGGTAATTATCATTTGTAATTTAATTTTCAATATTATGTGGGTGAAGACCCTTAAAAATGAAAGTTAGTGTTATTGGAACACTTAGCCAAATTTTGTTCCTAATTGGGCTTGTAGTGTTTGAAATATGTTTTAATTTTAATTGTGTTTAATTTTTTTCTAACCCTCATTTAATCAGTCTTGATTTAACTTAGATTACTACTAAGCCCTTAAGACCTAGGTGAGTGTCTTAATTTGTTTTAAAAAGGTTAAGCTATAGGTGGTCATGATTCATTATTTGAATTTCATTTGAAAATCAAAGTGGGGTATTTAATTGGTGCATCATTAACTTCGAAGGTCATACCCCTAAGTCCTAGGTTCATTTTATTTTAATAAACTTCCAAATTTTAATAATTCAGAAATTTATTAACTTATCTTTTTAATTAAGAAAGTGAGGTCGGTTTCTACCAATTAACCTCTTGTGTTTCAAACATCAAAATATGTTAATTAGAATCAAAGATTTCTATTTTCCCTTTCTGAAATTAGGCCTAAATGTTAATTAAGGCTAAATTTCCAAAATTACAAATTTGCCCCTAAAGCTCTAACACTTCGTAATTCATCAAATTCAATCCAAATGACTTTGAAATTTTTGCCCTACATCATTCATGGGTCAATTAAGACATCAGATGAGAAAATGTGATTTTTCAAAATTTAGTTTAATTTATATAATTATTTTCATGCAAAAATAGAATTCTTCAAAGAAATTCCTAACCTGACTAAGGTAAATCCTAATCCCTTGAAATATTTATTGGAAGTAGATACAGACTAGAAAAGAATTTTGACAAATTTTCATGATTTGCTTAAGTTTATTTAAATTTTAAGATTTATTTTAATTTTTTGGGTATTTATTAAATATAAAATATTTTAAATTGGGTAAATTATGTTTTGAATTTTTGAAAAATCTTCCTGAGGTTAGAGAACCCAAAGGAGAAAATTTTACATTTTTTTAAGTTCTATTTGATTTATTGGAATTATTTTTAGTGAAAATCCATTTTAGCCTTTAAAAATTATTT
>NEWO01000528.1:195586-221541 GCA_003013225.1 Phalaenopsis aphrodite | reverse complement strand
AGGGTAAAAAATAGAATTCCTTCTATTAGGCATAAAATTATTATATATATATATATATATATATATATATATATATATCTATTCAAATGATTCAATTCCTTCACAAAGCATATACTAATTGTAAATGGAAAGGATGCTTTCCTAAATTTGAACTTTTCATCACAATAAAAACTTTGTTTAATTTTCGTAATTTTACTTTTGAAATTTTAGTATTTAGTTTAGTTTAATTTTTGTAGTCTTACATCTTCATTTTAATTTGCATTCACTTGAGTAGTCAATTTCTAAACTTCGCACTTTATTTTTATTTTTATTTTTTTGATGAAAAATAATTTTCATAATTTATTTTATGATTTTCCAACTTCTATTTGAAATCAATATCTAGGACTCCATTAGAGCCATTTATTACTTGAGTTATACATATACTTGTGTTGATATCAAAAGAGATTTGTTAGTTTAAAAAGAGTTTTAAAAGATAAATTATTTTTATAAAAAGTATTTTTGGGGATTATATTGCATATTTATTATAAATTTGTTTGCATCAAGTTTTTTGAGTTATTAAGTGGTGTCAACTTCTTACATTTTTTCATATACAAAATCTTGTATCAAATTTTTGGCACTGTTGCCGGGGAAGTAACAAAAATATTAGTATTTTACATTATTTTATTTCAAAAAAATTATTTTAAAAAAGAGTGTCTGTAGTTTAATTTGAACGTTTTCCTGATTTAGTGTGTTTGATTATTTTTAATTGCTTGCTTTATTCAGTTTATTCATAGTGTAAGATCTGAAAATTTAGTACCTTACGACTCTGAGTTAGAAAGCACTGTTAGGAATATTAAAAAACAACAAAAAGAAAAAGATCAGTTTAGTAAAATATATTTCATTTCAAATAATGTTGGAAATGAAAATGAAATCATTAGAGACCTTTAAGAGATTATGCAAATTCTATATCAGATGAAATTCATTTGAGTATTCAAAACCCTACTATAGCTTCCAATTCATTTGAGCTTAAACCTGCTTTTATTCAAATGGTACAAAATAATCAGTTTGGAGGAACACTTATTGAAGATCTTAATTTACACCTTACTATTTTTTTAAGAATTGTGCGCTACAATTAAATATGATAGTGTGTGAAATGATTCCATCAGACTTAAAATTTTTCCTTTTTCACTAAGGGATAAAGCTAAGAGGTGGTTAAACTCATTAGAACCTGGATCTATCAGAACATGGAGAGTTTGATCACAAAAAATATTTTCTAAATTTTTCCCACCTTCAAAAACTGCTAAGCTTAGAAATGATATCACATATTTTTGTCAGTTTGAAGGGAAATCAATTTATGATGCCTAGGAAATATTTAAAGATCTCCTTACAAAGTGTCCACACCATGCATTGCCATATTGGCTAAAAAATCAAACATATATAATGGGTTTGTTGGATCTATTAGATTGATAATTAATGCTGGTGGTGGTGGATCATTAACGTAAAAAAAACTTGATGAAGCATATCCACTAATTGAACAGATGTTTACTAATATTTTTCAATGGCCCACTGAAAGGGTAAATCCAAAAAGAGTAGTTAGTATTCGTGATTCTGATGCTACTATTTTGGCTACACAAATAATAGAACAAATATGGAATGATCTATTCTTAGATAGCACCTGTGCTTGAGGAAAACTCATTGAGAGAAATGAAAGAATCTCAATCTTCTTATGAGACTTTAAATGTAATAAAAAATTATTTTAATAATTAAGTCAATTATTAAAATCCCGATTGGAAGAATCACCTAAATTTTAGTTGTAGTAACAATAATTCTAATGTTGCAAATCTGTAATGGGGAAACAACACTGCAAACCCATTGGGAAACTCCAACAATCAAGGGAACCGAGCTTATAAACCTTATTACCCCATAAGTTTTAATAATTAATAGAGTAAGGAGAAAGATTTATCAATGGATGAATTAATATTGTAGATGGTTAGTGAATTACAAAGTCAAAGAGCTGCTATCAGAAAATTGGAAAATCAATTGGAATGTATTGCTACTGCACTTACCAATAGACCTCCAGGAACATCTCATAATAATGTTGAAGTAAATCCTAAAGATCATAAAAAAGTGCAAATTAAAACTAGGCAACTAAGAAGTGGAGAAGAATTACATAATAGAGTTCAATAAGAAGTTGAAGTAGAAAAAATGAGGTGAAAAATGAAAAATCTGGTGAAGATTTCCATTTCAAGTCAAAAAATCCTATTAAGCCAATGAAAATCACTATAGAAAGACCACCACCTTCATTTCTTCAAAAATTGAAGCAGAAACATAGAGATAATCAATTTTTAAAGTTCTTAGAAATTATGAGGAAATTAACGATGAACATTCCATTTGTTAAAGCTTTGGCACAAATTTCAAGCTTTATGAAGTTCATGAAGAATATACTTAATAAAAAAAGGAAGTTTCTAGATAATGAGACTGTTGCACTCAACGAAGAGTGTAGCGCTATAATTCAGAAAAAGCTTCCTAAAAAACTTAAAGATCCTGGAAGTTTTACAGTTTCTTATGCTATTGACAAAGATTTAATGGAAAATCTTTATGTGATTTAGGAGCCAGTATTAATCTTATGTTGTCACAAATTTTTAGATGGTTGGGCTTAACATATATTTCACCTATAACTGTAAATTTGTAGTTAGTTGATCGTTCGATTACCTATCTTAAAAGATTTATAGATGATGTTTTCATAAAAGTCATTAAATTTTTCTTTCTTGTGGACTTTCTTGTATTAGATATAGAGGAAGATAAAGAAATTCCTATCATTTTTGGAAGACACTTCCTAGCCACTAGAGATATTATAGATGTGCATAAAGGAGAACTATCTATGAGAGTTAGTGATCAAGAGGTTAGATTTAATATTGTAAAATATATAAGATACTCTACAAAAGAGCAAGAGATTGAATGCTTCAGAATGAATATTAATGAATATTTAAGCCTTGAATATTTCATGAAAACTTTTGAAAGAGAATTTAAAAAAGAATATATGGAATATCAAGATGAGGATAGAATTCAAGATGAATCTAGAGAAGTGGGTAAAAAGGATATGGATTATGTTCAAGAAAGAATTGAAATGTTAGATCCTACAAAAAGTAACAAGAATTTGATTTCATCAATGGAGAAACCCCTTGAACTAGAAATGAAAATGCTTCCTACATATTTGAAGTATACATTTTTAGGAGATTTATCTACATTACTTGTTATAGTATCCCTAGAATTAACTGATATGCAAGAATAAAAGTTGTTGGAAATTTTGAAAATATATAAGAAAACCTTTGGATGGACATTGGCTGATATTAAAGGAACCAGTCCTTCAATTCGTATGCATGGAATCCTATTAGAAGATCAACAAGAACCAAGAACTGATCCTCAAAGGAGATTAAATCCTATGATGAAAGAAGTACTAAAGAAACAAATTTTAAAATGGTTAGATGCTGAAATAATATATTCTATTTCAGACTGTGCTTGGATTAGTCCAATTCACTGTATTCCAAAGAAAGGAGGTGTAAATGTAATGACAAATGAGCATAACAAATTAATATCAACAAGACAAGTCACTGGTTTGTAAATCTATATATATTATAGAAAATTAAATTCTGCCACCAAGAAAGATCATTTTCCTTTACCCTTTTTGGACAAGATGTTGGATAGATTAGCTGAGCATAAATGTTTTTGTTTTAAAGATGGATATACCGATTATCATCAAATACATATTGCTCTAGAGGATCAAGAGAAAACAACATTTACAAGTCCTTATGGAACTTTTGCTTTTTCGGTGAATGCCTTTTGGATTACGTAATGCACCTGCAACATTTCAAAGATGTATGATGTCAATTTTTAGTGATTTGATAGAAAAAGGGATTAAAGTCTTTATGGATGATTTTTCTGCATTGGAACTTCATTAAAAATATGTCTAAATAGATTAGATAAGGTTCTATAACATTGTGAAATAACTAATCTCATATTGAATTGGGAAAAATGTCAATTTATAGTTGTAGGAGGAATTGTGCTTGCTAAAAAAATTTCAAAAAAAAAAAGGCATTGAAGTAGATCCTTCATAATTACAGGTTATATCGGACCTACCTCCACCTATCACAGTAAGAGGAATTAGGAGATTTTTAGGACATGCTGTATTTTATAAGAGATATATTATGAATTTTTCAAAAATTACTAAACCTTTATGCCAACTTCTGGAGAAAGATACTAAATTTGACTTTAATTAAGATTATCTTAAATCCATTGAAACCTTAATGGAAAAATTGATCACTGCTCATATAATTGTTTCACCTGATTGTGAGAAGCCTTTTCAGTTAATGTCTGATGCTAGTGATTATGCAACTGGAGCTATTTCAGGGCACATATATGATATGATTTTTAAGGTTATATATTATGCCAGCAAGACTCTTAATGATACTCAAATTAATTAAACCACCACTGAAAGAGATTTATTAACTATTGTGTATGATTTTGATAAATTTAGATCATATTTGATTGGAGCTAAATGTGTCATGTATACCAACTATTTGACTATTAAATATATGATGTAAAAGAAGGATGCTAAACCAAGATTAATCAGATGGGAACTTCTGATGCAAGAGTTTGATTTGTAGCAGTTGATAAGAATGTGATTGATTATCAAATTGTTGATCATTTATTGAGGCTAGAACAACAAAAAATACTGGATATGAGAAAGAAAATTAATGAAACTTTTCTTGATGAACAACTTTAAATTGTAAAAAGATGGGAAATAACTTGGTGTGTTGATATTGTAAATTATATTGTTATTGGTATTTTACCATAGAGATTAACAAAACAACAGGAAAAAAAAGTCATTCATGATGCAAAATCATATTTTTGGGTTGATTCAAATTTATATAAGAAATGTAAATATTTAATGATGAGGCAATGTGTGCCTTATAAAGAAATTCATGAGATATTCAAAAATGCATTATTCTTAATGTAGAGGACATTTTAGGAATGATAGAATTTTTCATAAAATTTTACAATCTGGAATTTATTGACCTACTCTATTTAGATATGTTAATATATATATATATATCTACATATATATTAAAACATGAGATCGGTGTCAGAGAGTATGTAATATTTCAAGAAGAAATGAAATGCCTCTAAATTTTAATTTGGAAATTGAAACTTGTGAAGCGCGGTGATTGGATTTTATTGGATCATTTATTCCTTTATTCAGAAAAATATACATATTAATTGCAGTGGATTATGTTTAAAAATGGATTGAAGCAATCACTTTACTTTGATGTGATGCTCAGAGTGTTTCAAAATTTTTAATTAAAAATATTTTTATAAGATATTGAATGCTGAGAGTAATAATTATCGATGGAGGATCTCATTTTAGAGTTGCAACAGTTGCAAGGCTGGTGGAAATATATTATATAACGCATAAAATTGCAACTGCTCATCATCCCAAGACTAGTGGTTTAGCAGAAATATCAAATCGTGAAATTAAGAAAATTTTGAAAAAGAGTGTTAATCCTAATAAGATGGAATGGTCTACAGATTGGATACTGCATTATGGGCATATATGATAGCCTGTAGAAATGTCCCCTTATAGATTAATTTTTGGGAAGACTAGTCACATGCTAGTTAAATTGGAGCATAAAGGTCATTGGGCTATAAAAGAAATTAATTTCAATTTGAAAGAAGATGGTGAGAAAAGATTATTGCATATGAAGGAGCTTGAAAAAATTATGAATGAATATTACGATAACGCGAGAATTTATAAGTAAAAGATGAAAGAATGACATGATCAGAAAATAATAAAAAGAGATTTGAACTTGGGCAGAAAGTTTTATTATACAATACAAGATTGAAATTATTTCCAGGAAAAAAGAAGTCTAGGTGGAAAGGGTCATTCAGAGTTATAAAATTCTATCCCTATCTAGCAGTTACTATTGAAGACCCCAAGACTAGAAGAATATTTAAAGTGAGTGGGCATATATTGAAATCATATTTTGATGGTCAAAGACCAGCTTTCAATAGAGACAGTAATGTTGGATCACTCAGAATAAGACTAGAAATGTCAGGCTAATGACATTAAACCAAGCACTTTGTGAGAGGCATCCCATTTGTATCGTTGTTAATTAGTTGTTGAGTTTGTTTTGTTTGATGCATTTTATGTATATTTATGCTTAGTTCTTTATGTAGTCTATATAATTGATAAAATATTTAGAAAAATCTTTATTTGCCTAATTTTATGGAAAATTTGAGAACTTATTGCATCGAAATTGAAACGAAAAATTTTGGGAACTGGCGCATGATGTGCCACTTTCCACAAAGCTCGCATATGATGCGCTAGATCGGCGCATGATGTGTCACGGGTCTAAAAAATTTTTAAAACATGTAAAATGGTGGTTCTTGGTGGTTCTTGGTGATTTCTTCTCCATATAACTCCAAAAAACTGACTCCAAACCATATTTTAGGGGACAAAGCGAGGAAAGAGTTACCACTTTTCAATTCTTATGGCTTCCCACTCTAAAAACTCCGCTAGATTTAGAATTTTGAACCGGATAAAGTTCATTAATTTCGATGCATAGAAATTATTTGATCGAGTTCTATTAAAGAAGAGGCTTATCAAAGAAAGGGGATTTGTGAATCTAGGATTCAACATGTGGAATACTCAAGTATAAGAGACTATTGCGGAGAGGCCTTGGGAAGTGCTTTGCTACACTAGTGTAACTGTTATTGTTCCTGTAGTAAGAGAATTTTATGCAAATCTTCATGGGATCAACCATTAAATGATTTACTTAAAAGGAAGGTTTGTGCAATTCAATCCTTTAAGAATAAACGAGATGTTTATGTTTGAAAATGTGCCTATCTACCATTATACAAACTTTACCCTTATAAGAGAGAATATGAATAAACTCTACCGTTACCTTACGGTTGAAGTTGTGAATTGGGAGACCAGAGATAATGGAAATGTAAGTCTTCCTTCATCATTTTTACATCCAGTATCAAAAGGCTGACACATCTTTATTGCATCAAAATTACTACCTACCATAAAAATTAGTAAGGTCACTAAGAAGAGTGGCATTCTGAACTACTATAATCAAATCCAAAAACTTATTGATGTTGGAGCTGTTATTGTGAAATCAGTTTTGGGTTTGATAGTGATTCGATATGCAACTGAACTAGGTCATTCATCTATTATTTTCCTACTTTACAGTCAATTGCAAGCACCTTATGAAAGTTTGGAAAAAAGTCTTACTTCCTTGGAAGCTGATGGATCCAAAAGCCTAATGCAACTGTATTGGAATGGGAGATAAAAATGATAGGAATGCACTGATGAATCAAGGAACTCAAAATTCATCACATGTTCAACCTTAATACAACTCGAGTGCACTTTCAAAGAGGATCAAGAAGATAGAGAAACAAGTGCATAATCTCATGCACATGATTGGAACTATTACTGAAATGATGGATCACCTAGAGTGGAGACTGAAGAAACATTTTGAACATACAGAGCTTATTGACGGCGGATTGGTACGTATGTTTAAGAAACATGCTTAGATTGAGGAGGAAAATTCAACAGATGAGTTTTCATTTCCACCTATCTATAATATGTATGTGCACTTCCAATCAATAGGAGATATCCAAGAGGATGACAGTGAAGATGATATTTGATATACATGGAATGATTTCGGTAGTACTGTCTGGTTTAGTTTGTTGTGTTGGATTGCATTTTCTTTCTAACGAACACTATCTATGTTTATGTTTTGAATTTTAATGTTTAGATTTTAGTGTTAGGATGTTGGTTTGCTTTATAACACTGAATTTGATGTTTGTTGGCTTGAAAAACGATAGTTTGTAATAGTCCGGATTTTATTTATAAATGTGAATTTTGTGTTGTTTATGGAAGTTATAAGTTAGTGTGATGTTTATATAAGCTTAGAAAGGTTTATTTGAGTCAAATAGAGGTTGAAATAAAGTGGTACATAGCAGATTTCTACATAAATCAAAATATGGAAAATTTGAGCTCTGGCACATGATGCACCAACTTATAGAGCCTTGGCGCATGATGCGCCAAAGGTCCGAACACACTAAATTACTAAGAAAATTGTGTAATCAGCGTCAAATGGAGGCAGGGTCAACCTGCCTCCTCACGAAGGTGGCATGGAACAAAGTGTTGCCTATAAAAGAAGTATTATAGAAGAGGATGCCCAATTTTTACACCCTCCACTGCCGCTGCCCACCGCACCCCACCCCTACCTCTACCTCGACTGCCATCTCCACTAGCACCACTACTCCCACCCCCACCCCTACCCAACCCCAACTCCAACTGCAAACTTAACTAGTATCTACATCCTCACTACAACAGGGATGAGTTTGACAGAGGCTCATGCTACTTGCATAGGATGTAATAGTCAACACCTACCTCAATGAACCTGATGACAACACATAAGTTTTTTTAGGATATTGATAGTAATCCTTCTTTTTTTTTAATTGAATATAAAACTAACTATTTTTTGTTTTCGGGTTCTACCCCTGGACACAAGTTATTCACACCATTTAGCATATATCCAGAGCATCTACAACTCAATGTACTAGGCTTAGAAGGAGATCCTAATAGCAATTTAAGATATTTAGTTCCAAAAATTTGTAGTATATATCATTTCCAAATATCTTAATTTGTCTTTATATATTTATCAATCTTAAAAATTCTCATGGTGCGCTTGGCACAAAGCAAACATTCAACATAACTTTGAGCGTAAGTGCAGCGACTGTCTACAAAAAAGTTTGATGAAATTCAAAAATCACAGTAGCGTTATGATCCCAATTTTATATGACAGTATGATTTATGTAGTTGTAATCTTAATTTTTCCTTCCCAATATTTCTTACTTTGCAATGACACCAAAAACTTGATTTTGAAGGATATAAGAAAGAAATTATTACATTTAAATATGAGATACTACGTAAGTATATGTATCGTCATCAAGTAACATAAAACTTTTTGACTAAACCCTGAATATCGAACCCACATGGAGATTTTCAATCTTTAAATAAGTAAAAAAAAATTAGATAACAAATTCTACTTTGCAAAATATTCTTACTCAAACTATAGATGCCATAATAGGAAAGAAAGTTCAATTTTTTTTTGGTAATTTTTTATAATTGAAAATGAAGTAAACAACTAATTAAATTTAACTAGATATTTGCAAGATTAAGACAATATAAATAAAATATATTTTTCCTTATCATGAGTCAATAATAAGTATAAGAATTCTATTGTGGAAGTATTCAAATTTTGTTGTGCCAAATAGGAGCAACAATACTCTTTACCTACTAGTGATGAAAAAAAACACATTGGCTAATTTAAAATTTGAATATCCTTAAAGACGGGCTAAGTAGGGAAGATACTAGCTCTCACTCAAGAGTTCCTTCTTCTCCCTCCATCTAGGGGCTAACATCTTGTATCAAAACCTAAAAATATAAACCAAATTAAGGGCTTTAGCCTGTCACTCTATAGTCCTCTAACTCTACACCCTTCAAAGATTATTTCCCTATTTATTTGCACTCAACCATATGAATTACATTCTCATTCATACAATCTCACGTGATTCTTATCATTAAATGACTAGGACAATAACATCACGAATCTTACAGGTTCTCACAATAAATATTAACATCATAATTGTCCAAATCAAGAAGTAAATTAATTAAATTCCAACAATAAAGATTAATACTTAACACAACTTCCATCCAACACTTAATTACTTATCATTTTAAGGAAAAAAGATAAAGAAAAATACTAAGAACACTTGGAGAAAATACAACTACACTTAAGTTTGAATGTAGAAATCTTGCAAACAAACAAAAAGTCTAAATTAAAACCAAATGTAGTCACAAAGATAAAAAATTATCTCAAATCCTCTCCACCAAACTCTTGAAGTTCCTTTGAATCTCTTCTCTTCCTTTCTCTTACAATACTCTCTACTCACATAATAAAACTCCTCTCTTCTTCTCTCTAAAAAGATATCCTAATTAATCTATGAGAGAAGCATTGGTGACGTGGCTATGGGGCGATGTTGGAGTCTCTCTAGAGCGCTAGGAGGGGAGGCTCTTCAATCCAATACAAGTTTTCTTTTATAGTTTTCCAAAAAGTGTTTTGGTATCTCTTCAAAATGTGTCCACATTCAATGAATCTTCCAAAAGTTTTCTCCTTCCAAAAACCAATTGAATGTATTTCGTGTCCATTAACCAGATCCCATATTTTCATCAAGGGTTTCCTTAAATAGCCCTTCAAAAATTCATCCAAATTTATTAAATCATCAAGTAACTACCTTTGGCACTTAAGCACAAGGTATGTGGGGCTTTGGTGTGTCCTTCTCGATTTTCCTGATGCTTAAGCACCAGTTTTGGGCGCTTAGGTGCCACAGTTCTTTTGCACACCTTCATTTTTGCTACAAATTTGATACGTTTTCACTCCTTTAACCATTTTTCATCCATTTGATTGTACCTAAAAGAAAAGCACACAAATACTTTCCATTAAAGTGCAGTATGCTCAAAAATAGGTGTAAAAAAGTGTACATAAGTACTATATATTTTTAGGTGTATCATGTTCCTTGTGGCTTGGAGAGGATGACTTTACGTCATTTTTCAAAGCCTAAGATTCCCCAAAGTACTAAAAGAAGAGGCAAGTGGTGAAGTAGAACCGACAGTCAAATTGTAGAGGTATTAGACCCTTAAAGTACATTGGTCGGGCATTCCACATATAGAATACAATTGGAGGATGGTATGATTTTATTTCTGCTTTAAATTTTATTATAGATCAAATATATAATCTAAATATATTGCTACATTTACAAACATATTATATATATATATATATATATATAAAGGAAAAGAGAAACTAAGGCTCCTTACATGTTAATAAAGAACCAAATGTGGATTACAAGAGTTGGAGAGACGTACCCTCCCAAAAGCTGAAAATGAAATAGGGAACACATGATGCTCATGTATCTGTATGGAGAGATAAATAGAAATTACACACAAGGACCAGCAGTAAAGCCTAACATTATGTAACTCAATCCCTTCCCCCAAGGATCTACCTCCCATAGCAGTTACATACTATTGATATAGGGGAGTGCAAAATTGTCACCAATCAGCAGAAATTTTAACTCAGGTGTAAGTGTCAGCCCAATAAAAATCTGTTCATTATTTCTACCCTGGGAGGCAAGCCAATGAGCTGGACAATTACCCTCTCTAGGAATATAATTGATATTGATCATGTATCTAGGTAGTAGGGCAACTAACAGATTATTCCATCTGGTTAAATTCCAAGGGGGGTTTCATCATGAAGAAGGATTTTAATACAATTAGTAGAATCTGTTTCTATAATCAGAGGACCCATATGGCAGTAACAAGCAATTCTGATAGCCCAGTAGATAGCTATTAATTCAGCCTCCAGAGCATCCATTGCCACAACAGGAGCAGTGAAATACAGAATGGGAGAACCATGAGGGTTCCTGAAGATTCCCCCAATACTAGCACAACCGTTTGAGAAGCTGCCATCAGTGTTGACCTTCAACCAACCAGTAGAGGGAGGACTCCAAAGGATTAGTTTGAAAGACTGAAGAAGAGGGGTATTGTTTCCTAGAGTCCAGTGCTTTATAACATTAGGGAAATGATGAAACTTGATAAATTTCTGAATATAAGAGATGCAATTAATAACACAAATTTTGACCCTTAAAACTTCTCATCAAATTTGTTGTGGTTTCTGTACATCCATATGAACCAAGCCACAATACAGGGTATCACCCAAAACTTGTTGGTATGCCATTCTTCCCAGAATTTAAGCCAGCTTACATTGTGACTATTAATATTCAAGAGCTTGATTAAACCTGACCAAATTTCTTGTGAGAGGGCACATGAGAAAAATAGGTGATCCAAGGTTTCTTCAGCACATAGCAAAGTGGGTAGTTTGAAGGTCCTCTCAGCCCTTTCTTCTTTAATATATAATCTGTAGGAAGTAAGGAATGTCAGAGTCTCCAGTAGAAGAAGGACATAGAGGGAGTTAAGAATTTACCCCAAATGGCTTTACCCCAAGGCATCTGATTCCAATTAAAGAAATGATGGTAAATGTAGGATGATAATTTCTGGGAGTAAGCCTATTTAGTAATTATTTTACCTTTGGAAATGGATGAGATAGGAGTATCCTTAACCCACCTCACATGTTCACTAGAAAGAATAGTGTTCAGTAGTCTGCAGTTCCACTGATTATCAGAATAATAATCTCTGACTAGACAATTAGTGTTGGGATTGGGGGTGAGGCACTCAAGTTTCTCTCCATTGCTGACCCAGTTATCTAAACAAAAGTTGATATGCCCATCTCCTAGATCCCAAAGGAAGAGTTCCTCAGCTTTATTTCTAATTTTCAGCAGTTTTGTCCATAGTTTGGAATCCCCCATCCTTTTGGATCCCAAAGTAGGGTGCAAAAATCTGCAGTATTTCCCTTTTAGAAATCTTGCCCAAAGGCTCTCCTGAGACCTGAATCTGATCCATAATTTGCAAAGATTTATGAAACCCAGGTGTTGGAAGTCTTTGAAGCCTAGCCCACTAGCTTGCAAGGGTTTACATAATTTAGGCCAAGGGAGCCAGTGAAATTGCTTTCTTTGACCAGACCAGAGAAATTTATTGAAGATCTTTCCAATAGAGTCTTGGGTACCCTTTTACATGGAGAACATTTATAGGACATAAGAAGGCATTGCACTGAGAATACTCCTTAAAACAGTGATCCTCCCACCATTAGAGAGGAATGAGTTTGTCCAATGTTCAAGTTGTGCTTTGATCTGATCAATGACATCCTGGAATTGTGTTTGTCTAGTTCTGCCTTTGAGTAGATGTATTCTAAGGTATTTAATGGGGAGGTTGGCATAGCAAAATCCAGTGTATTCAGAGATCCAGTGCTTGAGCTGAGGTGTGAAGTTTTTATTAATAATAAATTGACATTTTTGTTTGTTGAGTGCCATACCTGAAGTATGCTGAAAGTGGAGAAGACATTTATATACCCTCCTGACAGAATTCTTGGAAGCATTGGAGAAAACAATTATTTCATCAACATAAGATAAATGGCTTATAAGGATATTAGATTTGTGTTGGAAAGCCAAATGAGGTGAATTAGTAACCAACTTATTCAATTGTCTTGAAAGGTAGTCCAGAGCAAGTATAAAAATGATTGGAGAAAAGGGGTATCCCTGCTTGATCCCCCTGGTAGTATTGAACAAGCCATGACACTTGCCATTGATTAGAATTGAATGTGCATTTCATTTAAGCCATCTATGTATCAAATTTATAAATCCTTCATTGAAGCCTCTAGCAGAAAGAGTATCAAGGATGAATTCTCAGTTAATGGTATCATAGGCTTTGCTTATGCCCAGTTTGAAAATGACATTTCCACCTCTACAAATTCTGTCAAGATCTAACAGGAGTTCCTGGGCAAGTAGGATGTTGTCAGTAATATTCCTCCCTTTAATAAAAGCCACTTGGTTGTCACTAATGAGATGATGAAGATGGGGTTGCAGTCTAAACACAATGATTTTGCTAATTATTTTTGAGACCACATTGGTTAGGCTGATTGGCCTGTAATCCTCCAAGTTTTCCTATTTTGGTTCTTTGATATCAGAGTGATGGTGGAGGCACTGAAATATTTAGGGGGGTCCACACCGAGAAAGAAATTTTGTACAGCAAGCATAATCTCTTGTTTAGTCTTATCCCATGTGGCTTTATAGAAAGTAGATGTATAGCCATCAGGCCCAGCACTTTTGAGACCATCAATGGAATCTAAGGCTTGATTTATCTCATCTTCCAAAAGGGTACTAGTAAGATTTAAATTTTGAACATAGTGCTGACAGTTAGAGAACATCTCAGTTTCAATTGGGCTTCTAATATCCAGCTCATTGGTGAACAACTTTTGGAAATTTTGGACTGCATCACAAGCTATATCTTCTGCATTGGTTAACTTCCTGCCATTGATATTGGTTATGTTTAAGACCATGTTACACTTCCTTCTATGATTGATACAAGCATGATAGTATCTAGTATTTCTATCACCATCAGTGAATTTAGTAACAACAGCTTTTTGTTTTAAGAAACATTCATGGTAGCTGATTTGTGCAAGGAGTCTCTCATTGGCATGATGAACCTCATATTCAGAGTTCATCCCCATTTATAAGCCTTACTCCAAACTATGAACTTCTTTTTGGATGGCCTCCAGTTGTTCATTGACATTACCAAATCTTTCCCAATTCCATTTTTTCAGATGAGAGGCTAAGTTCTTTTGTTTTAACCATAATCTGATCCAGGGGTCTGCATTCAGGTTGAAATTCCAATTGTTTTCCACTTCCTTAATGAAATCAGAATGTAGAGTCCACATATTTTGAGATCAGAAAGGTGTATGAGTTAGTCTAGCAGTGTTTTGTATGGAGCAAAAGATAGGTGTGTGATCAGATCCAGCCATTGCAAGGTGAGTGCCGGTAGAGAATGGGAAGGTTTGAAACCATAAGGAGTTGCCAAGCAATCAATCCAATCTTTCCCACAAAGTGCCTATTCTCCAAGTGAACTTTGGACATTGAAAGCCTAGATCAAATAGACCAGCATCACTGATGAAGTTATTGAATTTGGCCATTGGAGAAAGTAAAGGGGCTTTACCCCCTCTTTTTTCATTTGGAGAAGTGATACAATTGAAGTCACCCCCCAAAATCCAGAAAGAGTCAATATTTTGTCTCAAAGTCATCAGCTTATGCCACAGTTCTTGTTGGTATCTAGGAAGGCTGCTAGCATAGATGAATGATGCAAATCCCACCTGTGCTCCAATAGCAAACTGAATGTGAAGAAACTGATGATGGTTAACAAGTAAACTGCACTGAATTTCAGGTCTGACAAAGAGCCAGATCTTATTAGTGGAGTTAACATAAAAAGTAAACTTGGAAAACTTGTTGATGATGTTTTGAGGATATTTGGTGACAATAGGTTCAAGAATTGCAAAGCACCAAATCTTGTGCAGTCTGATGAGATGTCTTAATCTCAAAAGAGATGAGGGGTGAGCCACTCCTCTATTGTTCCAACACAAAATATTAATCATGCGATCCTTAGCATTCCAAAGAGGAATACTAATCACTGATAGGTGAGAATTGAATGGAAGGTTGAGACCTTAACCTAGTTCTTCCTCTATTATATGTAAAGGTAGAGCCAAAATGAGTATTAGCCATTCCATCCTTCTTAGGAGAGTTTGTTCCTTGTAGAAGTTGCTGCACCTCAGAAGTCTGCTTTTTCTTTTTCCTAGTTTTCTGAATTTGCCAATCCTCTTCCAAAGCCTGTTGCAAATCAATGACATCAGCCTCAGCAATGCTAGGAGTAGCCCCATTGATCAGTGAACTTTTCATGACATTCTTTTTCCTTGTTTTCTTACTTTGCCAATCTTCTCCCAAAGCCTGCTGCACTTCAACAGCAGCAGCTTCAATAATCTTAGTGTCAGCCTCAGTGATCAAGGGACTTTTCAGAGCACATTTCCCTTTTCCAGCAAGTGTGGTGGAAGAGGGGTAATAATACTGACTTCATTAGGTTCTGCCCTCTCCACACAACCTAGAGAAGTTTCCAAGTTGTTTTGGGGTTCTGATAATTCCCCCAATGGATCACCATAGGGGAAAGTGGCAAGAGGATTTGTGTTCTTAACAGAAAGAGTTTTACTGGTTTGCCTAACAGCATCCCTGTGATTAAATGTAGTGATATTATTGCTTTGTCTTTGATTAGAAATCTAACTAGATACCCTTGGATTCATAGAAATTTTTTTAGTAGGGGGTGGAGCCTATAGCATTTCTCAATAGTGTGGCCAAACATTTTACAGTGTTGGCAGTAAAAAGGATTTTGTTCAGCAGTTATATCTTGCCAAAACCCCTATGCATCAGAACCAATCCATATCCTTTTTATCTCAAGGAGGGTTATGTCTCTTTCATCCTGAATTCTAGCAAGAGCAGGTCTTGCCTTATTGAAAGTAGGAGCATCAACCTTGAGGGGAGTACCTAGTGCTCTCCCTATATTAAAAAGTGCATTAAGCTTGAAGTAAGGTAATGGAAGACCAGGTAGCTTAAACCAAGCTGGGACCACAGGAGGCTCCTTAGTTGGGTCAAAATCTCTAGTCCATTTCTGGATTTTTATTGTAACACCAGCTATAGAAACAACTTGTTTAGCAAATAGCCTAGCATAATCTTCTTCCATTGAGAGTTGGATAAGAAGATGTCTGCAATCTATCAAACCAAGCTTCCATTGTCCAATGAAATTTAGAGAATCAAAGAAGCTTCTAAGAAGGTCCATTTTGGGATAACCCAACTGGAATTTTCCAACAAGAGTGAATTTGACTTCTTCATTCAGTGAAGCAATTTCAGTTGCAAAGAAGTAGACTGCAGTTTCTCCATCTTTAAAGCCAAAGGGGTGAATGCAAGGGCAAATCCCTTTGCCAGCAGCATCATTATGAAATTCCCGAGGGAAAATTAAATTTGTAGGATCTTGGAGAGTGTCATTAGCTCTTCCAACAATCCTTGCATAAGTAGCCTTAGTCCAACTGGAATCAGTGTGAACATCAACGGGGGTGGCCATAACACCAGCCACAAAGAAAAACCCAGAAAATTTTGAGTAGAGAAAAAGAAAGAAGGACAGAATTCAAGAGGCCAGCAGAAAAACCAGAGAAGAGGAACACCAACACAATGGAACAGTAAAATAGATGGGAGAAAAGAGAGTTTGCGAAAGCCAAGAGGAGAAGACCACAAGGAAGACTCCCAAACCAGTGATAAGCCCAACACAACAACTTACCAGCACCCACAGAGACCACCAACAGCTTCATCTCCCTAGAAACCCTAGCAGAGCAAGCTCACCAGCCGCCAGCTCCATTCGCATATATATATATATATATATATATATATATATATATATATATATATATATATATATATATATATATATATATATATATATATATATATATATATATATATATATATATATATATAAGGGTTGACCCAAGTAAAGGCTAGGAGGGCATTTGCTCCCCTTAAATTCAGACTTTTACGTATATGAGAGAACATTTTAGTCTTTTGTTCCTCATGAAATATCTATTTTGTTCGTTCTGAAACATCACTTTGGTTTTTGTTTCTCAAGCCCTTCCCGCGTTGGGTCAAGGAAGACAGTTTACCCCCTTCAAAAAGGGAGGCTCGTTATTCTACTGATTAAAGAAGAAATTGTGAACATACCACCCATATCTTATGTATTTATATATCTCAAAAATATTTTTTATTTATTTACAAAGGTTAAACAAATTTAAAAAGACCAATTTCTTTTATATACGTACTTACAACCTAATGAATTTTGATTATCATGTCTTAACACCAAAAAACCATCAAGGCAATTACCTTAAAACTACTTGGAATATTTACATAATCCTAAACCTAAACAATAGAAAATGCAAAGAAGATTGCAAAATGAGCATTTCCTTAGATTCAAAGGAAACGTTTGAGTCCAACCACTAGCCATGAGGTTGTCGATAGTGAAGAACACCACGAGAGTCACCAATGTAAGAAGTGTTGGAATCCCTTATTTATCATGCTCTAATGGAAAAGAGGATAAAAACTATGAATGAGCGGTTGACAGGCTCGGTAAGTTTAAAGAAGATTACGTCCAAGTAGTATTGGCAATTTTTGATGCTAGAGCTCTGTGATGGCAATACCTATCAAAAATCTGATTCTATTAAGTGAACAACAGTGTGACATAAATTTCTCGCCATATTTTATGCAAAATTTTTGCATTGGAAATTTTTGATGCTATATGAGCCGCTAATTTTATTTGTCAAATTTATACCATAAAGCATACACAAATCTATGAGCCTGATGCGTACTACAAACCTCACAATGTTAGAGTAATGGATTATCGTCTTACAGTTGCACTAGAATTCATCACACGCACAGATAAAAGAAAATAACTAACAGCGACATAAGAAGTTCTTACATGGAAAAACTATAAAGGGATAAAACTACGGGGTCTAGTCCAGTTGTAAAATTCCACTATAAGTTGATTACTTGTACAGTCTCTCATCCCATTGAAGGGAAAGGGTTGTATACTCTTTAGAGTTATAGCATTGGTGCATAATAAAAATTTTTGTAAGAAGTGGGCAGCGACTGATGATAGTCGGTGGAGGTCTGTAAGTGGTGATCTATGGCAATCATTAGTGATCGATGACGGTTAGCGGTGGACAATGATGGTAGGCGATGATTGACATTGGCAGGAGTGGTGTTGAACTTCACTTCCTTCTCAAAGCCTCAAGTTCTTTCTCAAGCTCTCCCTCCCTCATGAGAGGAGTATGACTCTATTTACAGTGTTTTGAATGCAATTAATACAGGAAAATGAACTACTTTGATTGGGCAGTCCAGAGAGCTTTCTTCGATCAGACAACATTTGATGGACATTTGTGTCATAAAGATGTTAAAATTGAGCAATCATGGGCTTGTTAAATTTGCTTTATGAAGACACTCAATTCAACTAAAAGCTTGCTAGATTCAACATATGTTTGACCTTCTATGTCTGAAAAACTTCCAAGAGTGGTTTAATGACTTGATCTAAGCTTGATCTAACTCAGATGAGACAAATTTTGGTGTCATTGGTCCGGCTCTTCGAGCCGATCAGTTTAACTATGTCTTTGTTGAAATCAAAACTCTAGATGACTCTTAATTATTGTTTAAACATTTTTTGCTCAAAAGATTGCCTCTAGATTCATACCGGATGATGAAATTTTTCGGGTGACGTATCTGTTGGCCTTTATTTTCATGCTAGTTTAATTTTGACGCTGTAAATATTAGTATGAACAGAACTTTCAACATTTTTATCATATATATATATATTTGTATATATATATATATATATATATATATATATATATATATATATATATATATATATATATATATATATATATATATATATATATATATAATAAAAAGAGCAATAATAATAATAATAATAATAAGAGCAACTTGTGGCTCCTTACGCGTTAATATTCAAAAAGATTACAAATATGGGTGGGATGGTGGATCCCCATCTAAAAATAAAAACATACATTTTAAGCCTTAGGGTTCCAAAATCCATAGTACATTGTCACGCCAAAAAGTAAGCAAAACACCCAAAAGTTATATCTAACCCAAAATATTATAGACCCAAAACAGATATGCTTCCAGCAGCTCTAGTCAATCCTATCCTGTGCCAAAACAATGTTACACAGTATGGAAGACGTAGCACCAAAAACTTAGAAAAGATGACATGCAGCTAGAAAAGCCTGAAAAGTTGCCACAAAAGCATCAACAAAAGAACATAAAGGATCGGAAGGAAATCAAGCCGAAAATACATAAAACCATTTAGATGAGTTTGCTTAGAGATATTACTTCTTGCTAATATTCTGGAAGTGACAAACAAAATGCATACAAATAGATTAATAGTTCATGTAAATGAGCCTAAAATAGCAAATTTTGAAACCATAGAAGGGAACTAAAATTGACCCTGCTCCTGGAAAATAACAATAACCAAATAAATTAAAGGTGGTAAGCATATAAAAACACCACCTAACAAGTCCATACTACTATTCATTCATTGATCAAGCTTCCACAAAATTGCAATAAACAAATGACCATATAAATTAAAGGTGGTAGAATGTAAATCAGTAAGAGCACCACCCAGCAAGACCAAGATACTGGCCATTCTTTGACCAAGCTTTCAAGTAAATAGTAATAACAAATATAATAAAGGTAGTAAAAATGTAATTTATAGAGAAGCCACCAAGCAAGTCCCAGCTTCCAGCATACCAAAATAAATAACAATATCCTAAGAATAAAGGTGGTGATAATGTAAATCATTGAGAAAAGCCACCCAGCAATTCCAACTACCAGTCAAGCGTGACCTATTCCAGGAAAATAGCAATAACCAAATCAATTAAAGGTGGTAAGGAAGTAAAAAAACCACCCAGCAAGTCCATTCTACTACCCATTCTTTGACCAAGCTTCTACCAAATTGCAATAAACAAATGACCACATAAATTAAAGGCGGGGAAAATGTAAAACATTAAGAGCACCACCCAGCAAATCTAATCAACTAGCCATTCTTTGACCAAGATTCTAGGCAAATATCAATAACCAAATATAGTAAATGTGGTAAAGAAGCCACCAAGCAAGCCCCAGCTTCCATCAATACCGAAATATAAATAGAAAAAAGTGATACCCGAAGAGGACAAATAGAAACACAAATCCCTCCAAAGTTAAAAACAGAAGCATACCAAATAATAAACATCTCAAAAAGGGAGAGTCAAGTAGATCGCATTTCAAGAGAGTGCAAAGATGCGACATGGGGAAAGTGCCACAGCTAACCTCAGAAGAATTCCTGGCCAAACGAGCTAACCACTTAGCCAGAAAGTTACCCTCTCTATAAATGAAAGACAAATGAAAAAAGAAATTATATCATTTGATATAATCACGAATTATATTCATATTGGCAAGTGAATCCCATCGAGGCGTAGCGGTATTGTAAAACTCATCAATAAGCATTTGAAAATCTGTCTGAAAAATGATTTTTGTAAATTTAAGCCTAGCCCTAACCTATTCTGCTAAGAGGAAGGCCCAACTTTCGGCCTACATAGAAGAGGCAACACAAATCAGAGAGGCAAAATAGTATAAATATTTTCTAAAATGATTCTGTAAGATCCCACCCGCACTTGTCGCTTTGGAGATCCAACTGCCATCCAAATTAAATATAACCCAGTCCAAAGGTGGTGGTTGCCATCTGAAGATGGCCATCCTACCCACTTTAGACTGCATAATATCACCTGACAAAGAAAGGGAACGGCAGACCCGTTTGAAGTGATCAAGGATATTAGATACAATAATATAAGGAGCAAACAAATTATTATCGTACTTAGCCCCATTTCTAGCCACCCAGATGAACCAAAGAAACACAAGAGGATACCACTGCAGATTTTTATCCACAGACATAGCAATTTTCCAAGTATTTAGATAATCCTCAATAGTAGAAGAGCAAGGCCATTTTATGTTGAAATGGTTACCCAACATATTCCAAATATGAGCAACAAAAGGACACAAAAAAGAATAGATGAGTAACCGTTTTGGAGTCCTTATTACATAAATAACATTGGGACACCATTGTTAAACCTTTAAGTTTCAAAACATCATCTAACGACAAAACAATTAAGAAAAAATCTCCATAAGAAAAAAGAGATAGAAGGAGAGATAAGTTTTTCCTAGATTGCATGACTCAACGTCCAAGTGTTGTAGGGATAAATATTCATATAAAGCATTTTGGTAGGGGATAAAATAGTAGTTGATTTCATAAAGAGGAATCCTTCATAGTATTATTTATGGAAAGTTTAGCATTCTTAGAAGCCTTATGAGGACCAAAAAAATCATTGAATTTATTGACATCCCAATTGCCTTGAAGCCAAAGATTTGAAAGAATTAAATCATGCGGGGTTCCTGATGGCGACACAAGATTGTCACCCAACCTCCATTGATCATGCCAAATCGAGATATTGCCTTCACCAACATCCCAAAAAATAAAATTACTAGCCAAAGTTCTCACTTTAAGCATCGCTTTCCAAATTCTAGAGTCGCCCACCTTCCATTGAACAACAGTCGGATGATGATAAGAGCAATATTTGTGTAAGAGGAAATTAGCCCATAAAAAATCATTAGAGCAAAATTTAAACCAAAGTTTGCACATACTAATATTTGAGATATGATTAATACATTTAAGCCCTAACTCCCTAGCAGGAAATAGGCTTGCAAAATTTATGAAAAGAGGACCAATGCTTATTAGAATAACCACCCGAACAAAGAAACCGATTAAAAAAGTCTCTCAAGAGAGAGTTGAGTGCTTTTCTTGAGATTAATAATCTGTAAGGCGTAGAGGAATAATAAATACAACACTTTTAAGCAAGGTGAGGCCACCACCATTAGAAAGAAAAATATTTCTCCAATCATCAATTTTATTTTTAATCTATTCAACCACATCGTCAAATTGTGTTTGCTTCCTATGCCTCTTCAAAAGGTTGACCCCGAGATACTTGAGAGGATGAGGGAAGAATGAAAGCCAGTAAAAAGAAATAGCCCAAGAAGCAATAAAGCTCTTAACCTTCTTGTCAAAGGAAAAATTACATTTTTCTTTGTTAAACTGTAAACCAAAAGCTTGTTGAAATTCCTCAAGAACCTGCATTAACACCTTGATGGTAGATTTACTAGCATTTAAGAAGAGAATGACATCATTCACATAGCCGAGATGACTAACAAGAACCGAGGATTTATGACAGAAGTGAGTGTATGATTTGTTAAGCTGCAAATTATTGAAAATACGAGAGAAGTAATCAAAAGTAATGATGAAAATGATAGGCAATAAGGGGTCCCATTGCTTAATACTTCTTAAAGCAGAAAAAAAGCCGTAAGAATTGACGTTCACCATCACACTATAATAATTGTTCTGAAGCCACCATTGAATTAAGGAGATGAATTTATGTTTGAAATCACAAGCATACAAAATTTTAATAATAAAATTCGAACTAATAGTGCCAAACGCCTTTTTCATGTCACGCTTTAAAATCATATTACTGCCTCGCACTTTTTATCAAGATCTTCAGTAAGCTCTTGAGCCGGTAAAATGTTATCAGTGATTTCCTAACCCTTAAAAAAAGCAGATTGATGAGGCAAGATGATCTTATGTAACATAGGCTGCAATTTAGAGAGCATCAATTTACTTAAAACTTTCGAAATGATGGAGGTGAGGGAGACTCGACAAATTTATCCAAATTGGACTTATCATTACCCTTAGGATTGAGCACAATCATGGAGAAAGTGAAATACTTCCCGGGATCCTCTCTCCGAAAGAAACTTTGAATAGTAAGGGTGACTTCCTTTTTGATAAGATCCCAACAAGAAACTTAAAAGGAAGTGGTAAACCAATCTGAACCCAGAGCTTTGTTGTCATTAATGTCCCTCAAAGCTGATAAAATCTCCTACTCAGTGGGGATCCCATAAAGGGAAAAGGAGTAAACATTTTCTCATTCATCATAAAAAAGAGTGGTACGAACTAGCAAAACCTAAGAGCTGGTCATAAAGATATCAGTGAAATAATCCACAACACTTTAACCAGTATCCTTATTGTGGGTATAGAAAGAACCAGAATGGAAATAAATTTTGAGGATAGTATTAATATTGTTCCTATGCTTAATGGAGGCATGAAATATTTAGTATTACGATCCACAGAGGAAAAGTTGATATCATTAGCTTTTTGTTGAAGAAAAATTTCCTCCGAAGAAATAACTTCCGAAAGTTTAGAATGGGTGGTTGCTAAATCTTTAAAATGTTGAGGAGAACAAATAGCTTGCTCCTCAGGCTTGTCAACATGAGCTTGAGCCTCCTTAACCTTCCTATGAACATTACCAAAAACATTTAAATTCCATTTACATAAATTCACAGTGACCTTTTTGTGAAGCTGCTATAGAATGAACCAAGGGTTACCAACACAATCAAATTTCACTTCTGTTGAGTAAGATACAAAAAAGTCTCATTAGTAGTCCAGAAGTTAAGAAATTTAAAATGATAGGTGGAAGGCTTAAAAGTGAAGGCAAACGATAATAAAATGGGATTATGATCAGAGGTAGCATGACTTAAATGGCTAACTTTAGAAACATGAATGTGATTAAGGAAATGTTGATTGCTAAAAAAACGATCAAGCCTCTGGGAACAGGATACCCACCTCCAAGTGAAGGGAGGACACGTAAAACCTAGATCAAATAACCCAGCTTCATTAATCTTATCACAAAAATGATTGATAAGCATAGTGTTGTATCCCCCCCTCGTCTTCTTTCAGAAGGCTTCATAATCATATTAAAATAACCCCCATCAGCCAACTATTATTAAATAGAGTCCCCCACGATAGCAAGTTTCTGCCAGAAATAATACTTATCCTCGAAAAGATAGCTAGCATAAACAAAATTGACCTAAGCAGAATAAATATCATACTTAAAATAGAGCAAAAACAATTGCTCGCCATCCTAAAAAATAGTGAGGTCAATATCATGCTTCCAAAAAATCCAAATTTTGTTGTTTTTATTAGCAAATAAATTATAGCTTTTAAAACTTCTACGAATATGCTCTTTATTATTGGAGATAAGAGGCTCAAGAATAACAAAAATAGAAATCTTATGAACCATACATAAGTGCTTCAGTCTATTAAGAAAGGAATGGCCCACCACTCCCCTAATGTTCTAAGACATTATATTAAACATTATATCTCGCACACCCCCTTCTAGAATAACTAGAAGAGGTACTGACCTGCTCACCATCAGAGAGAGACTTTCCATAAAAAGATGATATTACCTTTATCAAGATGTATAAGCTCGTTATTCCGTTTAATTTTTTTACTTACTAGCCTTTTGAGCAATCCATTCCTCATCTAACACAATCTTAGCAACAGAAAGATCAGCAAGAAGTAAATTATTATTTTTTGTAATAAGAGCAGAGCCAGTTTCCAATTTATCATTGCCCTCTTTTTCAAAAGAAGAAGAAGAGTTAAGCTATGAGGAGTAATATTGGTAGGATTCTAAAGGCATCCTAACTAAAACAAGATGTTTAGGTGGCCCCTCTCCAGCATGAGGAAAAATAGTATTAGTTTCAACCACGTTTTCAAAGCAATCAAGATTTTCAATAAGAACACTAAAATTGTTTTCTTTCTCATTCTCAATAGTTTCAACATTTACATCCTCAAATTTCAACTTGTCCAAAACATCATTGCTAAAATTAATTGGATCTACATTTTGGAGCATAACGGAAGAGGGAATAACCGCATTCTCAAAAGTTTCACCAGGAAAAGTACGGTGGTTATCAACTTCACTATGAACAACATTAATAAGATGCATGGCCACCTTGAGAGTAATAGAGGTTGTTCAAGGGGATGTTGATTGTCACTTATACCTTCATTCAGCTCTATTGCCTCAATAGGCTTAATAGGATGCCCAATTGGTGAAATGGGGAGACGAGTTCTTTTTTAAGTATTAAAGTAATTTAAAGCAGTGCATAGGAATATGACCAAAACACGAGTATGAACAATAAGGAGAATGATTTTCTAAAACCACTTTTTTCCAGTACACTTTAAATTTTGACTTAATCCAGATCTCGTCACAAAAAGCTTGAGCAATGTCCCGCTCAACCAAGACACGAGCCTTAGAAGGTTTGTTTAACAAATAAGTGGGTTCATCCATATTTAAAGGTTTCCCATGCAGCATAACAAGAGAAAATAAAATGTCATGGTTGAACAAATGAAAATTTATCCCAGGAAATGCACCCAAATTGAGATCGTAGGGGGTTCCTCCTTAGGGTCAAAATCCTTTGTCCACTTCAAGATCTTCATAAGGACACCGACAATTTTACTAACCCTACTAGAAGCCAACCTGGTATTGTCCTCATCATTAGCCAACCAATTTTCCATCACTCAGTAAGTTTCAAATCATCAAAATCCCTACGAATCAAATCGAACTTAGGATGCCAAAATAAAAACTTTCCAACAAGAACATGCCTTGCAAAAGATGCAAGAATATTGGATTCTTCATCAGAAACAAACATAGTAAATTTACCATTTTTATTTCCTATTTTCTGAATAAAATTGGAATCACTACACAACAACAAAGCTTCAAGGAACATTTGAGGAAAAAACCCTGTATCACTACCCTCAAAGGATTGGGCCCATGAGAGAGCCTCCGCAAAGGTCCTATCCATCAAACACAAACAATAGAAGCAAAAGAAACCCCACCCAGGTACATACAACAGACCAAACAAAAAACGGAAAAAAGAAAAAACAC
>NEWO01000528.1:163856-191056 GCA_003013225.1 Phalaenopsis aphrodite | reverse complement strand
TGGACAAAAAAAACAGTTCCATTGGTTAGCTTGGAACAAACTTTGTAAACCCCAAAGTGCTGGTGGCTTAGGCTTTAAAGATTTTCAGCATCTTAGTATCATCAACCTTTGCAAACTATGGATCAAGTTCAGAGCACAAGATAGCCTTTGGGCTTTGTTTATGAAGGGGAAGTATTGTAGGGTTGTTCATCCTACTATGGCCCAAAAAAAGATGGGTGACTCTAGGCTGTGGACTAAGCTTCTGGAAGTTAGAGTTAAAGCTGAGGAGCTCTTTATCTGGGAGCTTGATGAAGGCCAAGTTAATTTCTGGCTTGATAAGTGGGTGTGGAATGGGGAGAGGCTTCGCCACTCCAATCCTAATTCAATGACAAAAGTGAAGGAATTCTGGAGTGATAATCAGTGGAACTGCAATCTGTTGGATGCCATCCTAACTAAAGAACAAATTCATTGGGTTAAGCAAACTAATATCTTTCCTGGTCAGAAAAATAGACTCATTACTAAACAGGCTTCCACACAAAAATTGTCTGCCTTCATCTACCAACACTTTTTTGATTGACAACCTGTCAAGTGGGGTAATTTGATCTGGTGGAAGTGCTTAACACCTTCCATGTCTTTTTTCTACTGGAGTTTATGGAAATCGTTACTTCCTACTGATGATATTTTGAAGATGAAAGGGCTTAAGAGACCCTCTTGTTGTCAACTATGTTGTAAAGCTGAGGAAAGTCTGGATCATTTATTCTTCTCTTGCAGCTTCTCCCAAGGGGTCTGGTCTGGTATACTTAAACATCTGAATATTGACACTCTTAAAGTCAGCTGGCAATACTATTTGGGTTGTTGAATGGAATGGTTAGATGCCAAATTAATAATCATTCCTTGTATTGTTGCCTGGTTCTTTTGGATGTGTAGAAACCAGTCTAAATATGATAACAGTAAACCAAAGGAGATGAAGGTGGTGCTGAATTGTACTTCCTATCTGCAGAAGATAATAAAATTTCAGAACTTTCCTAATATTTTCCTGAATTGGGTGCCTAGTGTGTAGAAGCTCAGGGTGCCTACCTTAGTTCTCTGGAACCCACCTCCTATAGGGTGGGTGAAAGTCAACACTGATGGAAGCTTTGGTAAGGAGGCTGCTGGTGTAGGAGGTATCTATAGGAACTCTCTGGGGAAGTGCATGTTATACTTTTCCTCTCCCACTTGGGCTTTTGATGCACTTGAAACTGAAATGATCACTAATATTTGGGCAATCTACCTTGCCAGGCATTGCAACATCATTAAATTGATAATTGAGACAGATTTTTTCAACTATATTAGATTTCTAAAGCATGAAGAGGCTGCTCCATGGAATGTTGCTAGGTGGATTGCTAAAATCCTGAGCATGTTAAGTAATGTTGAAGTGACTTTCCAGCATATCTTAAGGGAAGGAAACACCCCTGCCCATAGTTTGGCAGCTAGGGGGAAGGATACTGAAGAAATTGTTGTAGGGACCATACCTTCCACTCAGCTTGAAATACTTCTTCATGGGGATAGTTTGCTCATTCCTTATATAAACTGTAGGGGGTAGTGTTTTTATTTTTCACATTATGGTCAATTTTTGTGTTTATCATAGATAGGTCCTATACCTTTTGTATAATCCTTCGTTTGAACTAGTTAGATTGAGGGACTGAATTTAGTATGAGTGTTCTGATCACTCAGTTTGTAATCCAAATTTCAGTTTAACAGGTATGGAGCTATAGCTCTTTGGTCAATATATATATATATATATATATATATATATATATATATATATATATATATATATATATATATATATATATATATATATATATATATATATANATATATATATATATATATATATATATATATATATATATATATATATATATATATATATATATATATATATATATATATATATATATATGTGTTTGGAGTATGGTGGCAGCTTGGTTTTGCTTTGGTAATCATGGAGTTCCTTTCGGCTGCTTGCTCGGTTGAGCTTTTTCCTGTTTTTCTCTGTTTTTTTCTTCTTCTCTTTGGTTGCTCTAGAAGTGATGCCTCTGGATAAAAGCTTCGATGTTGTTGTTGTTTGTGGAGGGGCATCCGATTCTGCTTTTTCAACTCTTTTTCCATAAGAGTTCCATAAGATTTCGAATGTTGGTGGTGATTACAACTTTATTAAGACAATTGAAAAAAAAAGTTTGCTTTATTCCTGACTGATGTTGATACCAATATTCTTGCTTCTTCTGGTCGCCTTGCACTGGTTGAAAAGTTTTGGTATGGACATCCTGAACTTGAGGTTATTAGAAAGGAATTTGAATTTATGTAACTTAATGATTTTGGAAGGTTGGTCTTTTCGATGGTAGGCATATTTTGATACAACTTTCGAATGTTGAAACTACACAAGTATTTTTTCCTGGAGAACGATTTGTATCGAAGATAGTTTCATGAAAATTTTGAAATGGACTGTGGCCTTTGATCCAAAGATAGAACCTCCTATAATCTCTGTTTGGATCCATTTTCCTGGTCTAAAACTTCATTTATTTAATCTTGAAACTTAGTTCTCTCTCGCTGCTGCCTACGATAAGCCACTACAAATGGATGCTACCACTTTCACTCTTACTAAACCTTTTGAAGCCTGGGTTTTAGTTGAACGCGACATCACCACCAATTTTGTCATGAGATCTCGATAGGATCTCCTCATCAAGGTTACTGGAAATCTATTAAAATCAAGTGCCATCCACAATATTTTCCCTACTTTCAAATGTTTGGACATTCAACTTCTCATTGCTATCGTCTTAATCCACAATTGAGGGTTGTTCCTGAAAACACTGATACTGATCGTTTTCCCGTAGTTTTGTAGAAGGATAATACTGATGTTCCTAAAAGAATTGATAATACTCAAACTCCATTGGTTATGGAGAAGGATAATCTTAATGTTCTCTTAGAAAACTAATTATCTACTAAATCTATTCCTCCAAATTCTTGAATATTCTTACCAAATTCTAATGCTAGCTTAACTGTCTTTAGCTTGTAAGATGCCAATGTTGTTTTAACCTTGAATAAGGAGAGTCTCTTTTGATGTTACTAATGAAAATTTTCCCACATAAAATTTCACTCTACCTTCTGGACCTACAGTTACCTCTTATTATGCCTTAATTGATGTCCCTCACTTGCATGCTGCCTTAGTTTAGCAAGAACCCATTTTGAACTCCCTTGCACATACTACTGTTGTGGACGAACAATTACGACCTTCCCCTCAACCCATTTTGGAAACTCTCGTAGATAATAACTGTGTTTCTACTGAACCTATTTCTCTTGAATTGATACAAAAGGCAGTTAACTCTTTAGAATATGACTGGCTGGTCTAGAAATCACAGAGAAAGAAAAATAAAAGGAAAAATGAGCTCTCACAATTAAATTAAAGCAATATTATACAAGAAGTTATTTATTACTCTAATGGGGATCATATTCATGTTGGTAGACCTTCTAGATCTTCTAGAAGGGCCGACCTGCGACATAATGTTTAATGTGATTTGTTGGAATATTAGGAGAGTAGCAGACCATTCCTCCCTTAATGGATTAAAACGCCTCTGCAAGGTCCATAAACTTTATTTTTTTGTTATTTTTTAGCCTATGGCTACTACTAGGAAAGACTGAATTCTCAAGCAATTTAAACACTACAATACCTTTTGCGATAAAAATAAAAAGATATGATAATTTTGGAAACCCATCGTCAACATCAATATCATTCAATATGATGACCAACTTATTCTTCTCAATTATCAATTGGATTAGTATCATGGTTGGCGACCTTTATTTATGCTTGCTCTACACTTCAGAAAATTTTTTTGCTTTGGGATCAACTTTATTAATGTTATTTATGACCAACTATTAAAGACAACTGGTTGTTTGGTGGTGATTTTAACATGATCATGAAACCGATTGAAAGGAGGGGAGGAGGTAAATGTGATACTCAACTTATCAATCATTTATGTGATAAAATCTATGATACAGGGATTTTTTATTTGGGTTTTACTGGCACTCCATATACTTAGAGAAGAGGAACTTTGTCTCAATGGTTAGATAGATTCTTTAGTAACCATCACTTTTCTAATTATTTTTGGATTAACAGGGTGCAACATTTGAATTACTCTTCTTCTGATCAAAGTCCTATTTTGCTCACTTTAGATTTTAACAATTAAAATTAGCATTACCACTTCAAAATTTTTAATGTTTGGACCACTCATAACACCTTTTTTAGCACATTTCAATAGGCTTAGTGTTTTGAGGGAGTGGGAGATCTTTCGTATATTCTTTGGCAACTGTTGACCTTATTTTTGGTCGACTATTCTTAGAAAACTAGACAAGGAACCCTCACCATTAGAAATTCTTCACTCCTCTTTACCCAGATTGAAGTTCCACATATTGGTCCTAACCTCAAGTACTTAGTAGGTGGGGTCACTATGGGGGAACTCAAGATGAGTCACCCTTAGGACTGTTGTACCATAGGTGTTGGTCTATGGCTTAAGGCACTCACTTAGACTCACAATCACTCACTACCCTAAAACAAGAATTTCTTGATTTTGGTCCCTTGATACGTTTGGGAGACTCATGTAGGTGGTCCCCTAAACCCATTAGCTCTAGGGCATGGTTTGCCTAAGATCACTACATAGAGGACACAAAATGGGATTTCTTTTGGTCCATTGCTTATTGATGGTGGTTGACACTCCAACTCTACCGAGATACCCAACCTAGCATTTTGCCTCTAAACTCCCCCAAATTACCTAGTACTTTTGGGACCCTAAATTTGCCCATAATTCTCAAGTTTACCCAAAATACCCAAGTTGGTTCAAAAATATTATTTCAAGCACCTTGATAACACCCAAACTACCCAAAATGACCAAAATTGGCGAAATTACAAAAATGTCCCTCCTTAGCCCAAAATTGCAAAAATTCTAAGAAAATCCAAAAAATTCCCAAAACCTCCAAAATATTCTCAATTTCATTTTTCTCAACTACGGCATGACCCATTTTTGTCAATTTGACCATTTTTGACCAAAAACGCCCAAATTACCCTTTAAAGGCCCATATCTTCCCCAACTTACCTCAAATGTTTATCCAATTGGTCTTA
Source organism: Phalaenopsis aphrodite (assembly GCA_003013225.1). NCBI lineage: Eukaryota > Viridiplantae > Streptophyta > Magnoliopsida > Asparagales > Orchidaceae > Phalaenopsis > Phalaenopsis aphrodite. The sequence continues at coordinate 185,922 of NEWO01000528.1, read as the reverse complement.
ATTTCCCCCAATTTCAATTCTAAACTCAAATTCACCTTTGATGTGACTAATCTAAAGCAAATCTAAGCTCAATTGGTCCATGATTTGAACCGAATTTTGAACTGAACCAAAAACCCAAATTTGACCCTATGACTTGTTTCCACCAAATTTAACCCATGGCCTACTCCATTTGGCACAATTTGTGTTGAAAAATGTTCATAACATTCCTACACATCAAATTTGACCTTAAATTGGCCTTTTTAAAGCACCTATTTTATTTAATTTCAACTTAAGTCCAAAAATCCCAATTTTTTCCTCAAATTAGCCATGTCCCGAAACTTCACCAAATTGAAGGCCTTAACCACAAAATTTGCACTCTATCTCCTCATGAAAAATCTTCAGAATATCTCGCTTGATTATATGGACATTTAAATTTGGACTTAGCCCAAAGCTAACTCAACCTAGACCCATGTCTAACCCAGCATGCCCAAATTGACCAAATTTCAAAAATCCCCCAAATTGACTCACTAATTGAACTCAAAATCACTTCAACCCTTCACCAAAAATCTTCATAATAATCATATACACAATGTTATCAATCAATTTGATCAATTGACATGGCTAGCCTAGCCCAAACCCAAGTTTAGTTCCATTTCACCCACTTGGACCATGCACTAAATGTGGTTTAAACACTATAAAAACATCAAATTGACTCCACCACAGCCATTAGTTGGACTCTAAGACTGAGATAAAATTCACCTAACCTGAGCTAAATAAGGTAAGGACCAATGGTCCTCTAAATTAAGGGATATGTTTTCCATATTTGCTTAGGCTTAAGATACTTTTGTCAAAACTAAACCTGAGCACATTAAATTGTTGTGACATATTCTCCTGGGTTCCTTGAGCTACTAGCCACCTCCCCTGCCATGGTTGGCCAGCCTAGTCACTAGAGAAGCCTAAACCAAGGGCCACCCCCTCTTGAATTCCACCCAAATCAAACCCATAGGCAACCTCACTCAAATCAAATGATAGAGCTCCTCTGCCTTCCACCTAAGCATCACAATGCACCCAAAAAATGGCCCTGAGAGCCACCCCTTAGCCATTTTTATAAAAACTCACCTCTACGGCCATGGAAGTTGTGTTGAAATTTTCTCAGAGAGAGACATCCAAATCACTCCTTGAGCTTCTTTGATACCTTCACAGCTCATTACAATCACTCCATTGCCCTGATTTCCCCTGGGTAACCTTAATTTTGAGCTTGAAAATTTGGGTAGAAATAAGACATCCCTTAAAACTCCACCAAACTCCAATTACTTGTGCCCACACCTTCATAATAGCAAGAGAAGACAAAACCTCATCAAATTACCTTCTGAAATTGCCTCTAGCATAGCTCTAGACCAACACCTAAAATTTTGCTTGATTGAATTCGTACCTAGGCCTTACACCATGTCTAGAGGCTCAATCCCTAGCCTCCTTGGACCCCAACGAACGTGCATAGAACCTTTAATTGAAGCTTCACTTCTCAAAGCTAAGGTATAAAACTTCTCTTCCTCCCGAGCCTATTTGAAATCTCCATTTGTTTTGAGTTGATTTCATGGCATCATAACCATATGGATATGTTCCTCTAGTCTAGATGAGCATTTAAAAAAATATTCACTTAATTTGATTGAGAAATAAGGGAGATATTAAGCTTGAAAGATAGGCAGTTCTCGGGCCAGGCTATCGGGGATGATGACAGAGCGCCATTCGATCAAGCGTGTATCAGATTAATGGTCGAGATGAAGCCGGACAACGCTTCAGAACATAAACCACGGACCGAGTCAGTGCTGAGGTGGACGGCGATGTCAAATGGGAGCGCACCGCGTGGAGCTTCGGAGCCGCCGTAGGTTAATGTGGCGTCGCATGTTTAAATAGATAAATAGGGATTTAAATAATTTAGAAAATGGCCCTTAACTTCAGAAATCCATATCTTGGTGTAGAAAAATCACAAAAATAAACTAAAAATACCTTCTTACTCAGTGAATAGAAGAGAATAATGTTGTAATAATTTTAAGTCCATGTGATGCATATTTTATTTTTAGTTAATTAAACACTGATTTGAATATTTTGATTCTCCATTCATATAGGCATTTCATTCTAGCTTGGATTTTTGGCATGTTATAGCCTCTGTCAAGAAGAACATTCCTTAATTTTTCCAAAGTCAGAGGAGGTCCATAGACAGAGAATTATATTTTTCAAATTTATGTGCATTAGTTTCTAAAATTAATCATGGAAATTAGCATGTTGCTTAGAAAAATCCAAGAAAATTTTGGAGGGTTTATTATGACCAGAGAACCTTTAGGAAAATTTCTCATGAGCCGAGTCATTCAAAATACACCTAATCTTCACAAACCCTAAATCACTAAGATGATTAATTTTGGAAAACATAAATATCAAAATGACTTGATTTTTATTACCACTATTTTTTAAGATTCAAAGAACTCACCATAAAGATTTCAAAGTATTTTGAGTTCATTTGGTAACCTAATTTGATTTTTAAAGGTAAATATCATTTTGGCACTTAAATGATTTTTAAATATCAAAATATAACTAAAAAAATTATAAAAACTTCTTTTCTAAGTTCTCTGTGATCAGGGATATTTTATAAAAATAAAATGGTATTTAAAATAAAAACTTAATTTTTAGCCTATTTTTTTTATATTTAAATAATTAATTTTTTTTAAAAATCACAAGAATAATAAAATTCTTGTAAATGTTCTAAATTACTTCCTAAGCACTTAAAAACAATTAGGATATTTTTTCTGATTTTCTAAATAAAGATTTGAATTTTAAAGCTTAAAAATAATTTTTAAAGGCTAAAGTAGATTTTCATTAAAATAATTCCAATAATTGAAAGAAAACTTAGAAAAATATATAATTTTCTCCTTTGGGTTCTCTGACCTTAGGAATATTTAATAAAAAATAAAACTTAATTTTCCACATTAAAAATATTTTATATTTAATAAATACCCCAGAAATTAAAATAATTCTTAAAATTTAAATAGAATGCAAAAAATCATGAATTTTGTCCAAAGGCTTCTCTAGTCTAGGTATACCTCCAGTGAAAATTCTAACGGATTCCAATTTACTTAAGTCAAGTTAGGAATTTTCTTTGAAGAATCCTATTTTTGCATGAAAATAATTATATAAATTAAATTAAATTTTGAAAATCATATTTTCTTCTCTAATGTCTTAATTGACTAATGAATGAGGTAGCATAAAAATTTTAAAGACATTTGAATTTATTTTTGATGAATTATGAAGTGTTAGAGCCTTAGGGGCAAATGTGTAATTTTGGAAATTTAGCATTAAATTAACATTTAGGCCTAATTTCAGAAAGGGAAGTGGGAAATTTTTTATTCGAATTAACATATTTGGATGTTTGAAACACAAGGAGTTCACTTGTCCTTATTAAAAAGGATACATTTGCAACTTCCATAATATACATAAATTTGGAAGTCTAGCCAATTAAATGGTCCTAGATTTAGGGTTATAGTTTTGGATGTTAATAACTCACTAATTTAATACCCCTATTTGATGAACAAAAAAAACAAAAACATGGATTATCACCTTCACTTATAAGTTAATTTCATTTGCAATGACTAAGACACTCACCAAAATCTTAAGGGCTTAGTAGTGACTTAGGCTAAATAAAATTTCATTTAAATAAGGATTATAAGAGTAAACATCATTGAAAATTAAAACATCTTTCAAACACTACAAGCCCAAGTAAAAACTTGGCTAAGTCTCTTAAACTTGTCTTTTTAAGGATCTTCTCCCACATAATTCTTAAATTGAATTTCGAGTGATAATTACATTACTCTTAGAGATAATTGATACATTAATGTTCATTGAGCATTAGGGTGTTCACAAGCTGAATTATTAAGCAACATAATAAGTTTAAATGAGCTTGAGGCTTTTCACCAGGTGATAAGAGGGAAGCATGGACCTGCTTCTTCCTTTTAACCTGTTGGATACCTCGGAGAGCTGCTAAGCTTAATATGTTTTGCTTGAAAAATATCATCCTTAATTAAGTTAATAAGGACCCACCAATATATGACCTAGGGTTAGGTAGGTTGCCAAAATTTTACTCCCATGTTTCATATAAACTGCCTAAACATGCCTTTTAAGTTTCAGGTGGTGGAACGAGAAGACTCGCCAGGTACGCTTTTACACTTTTCAACGTTGTCTTTCTTATACTTTTAATACCTGCAAATTTGCATGCTAAAATGTTACCAGATTAGTTGTCTCAAATTCGGGGAAGAAAATCCTTGAACCCATGACTTTGTATGATTATCTTTTTGTTCCTCTATGGTCTTATGAACATAAAGATTGTGATTTTGGCTACATTTTAACTGTTTCTAGTGACAACGTAATTGATTATGACCAATCTAGATTCAATTTTGATCCCTGAAATGATCCTCAAATTGTATCCGAGTTTGTTGAACTCCTTGTCAAGTCCGAAGAAGACATCAATGATACTATTTACAACAACATCGATAACGAGGAGCCAATTTTTTAGCATCACGGTACACCGCTTACCATCAACTTAGATCTTTCCAATGAAGAGGAGGAGACACCGAAAGATTCAACAATGGTAGCTCAAAAAGAAGAAATCATGGAAGTTAACTTAAGGAGTGGAAAAATGTTACCACCAAGAACAACTCCAACAGATGAAGGAAAGCAGATAATGACATGAGAGGAGATACCCCCACCTCCATCAATGGAAGATTTACATGATCAAGAAAAAACTGGAGGATCATACAAAATAGATTACAACGTGCTAGCTAATCTTAGGAAGTTGCCCGCCCGATTAAGCATCTACGATGCTCTGATCCTATCAAAGGTGATGAAAGAGTCTCTGGTTACAACTTTATTTGACCCAGAAATTTGCTTAGCTCAGTTGGCCAGCACATCCTTAGATGAAGTTTGTTCATTGAAAGAACACCCTGGGGTAACCTTCACATATGATGACTTGCTACTCGGTACTGCCAACCACAACCGTCCACTCTACATCTCTGTCAACATCAACAGATTTGTATTGTCCAGAGTTTTAGTAGATCCTGGATCATCTCTTAACTTGATGAGCCTACGAACATTGACCATTTTGGATATTGAAACTCAAGAGCTTACAACTGATAAAATGATGTTAAGAGGATTCAACCAAAAGAGAGAAAGAGCCCTTGGATCAATTACATTACTTATGAAGGTTGGAGAACTCGTAACAACCGCCAAATTTTATATATCGACATCGAGACCTCCTTTAACACTCTGCTGGGTTAACCATGGATTCATGAGCACAACATGGTTCCATTATCCTTACACTAATGCATCAAGTACTGCAAAGGTGGTCAAGAAAATTGCATCAAAATGGGACTTACAACCATTTTCAGTGCATGAAGTTGGTATCCATGAAGATGCTGCCTATTGCGCACCTTCAAATAGGACTGTCTTCTTTCGTGTAGTTATCACAAACAAAGATGAAGATTCAGAATAATTACAAAGAGGAGGCAATTCAACTCTGCTTCAGCAATCTTCCGCCACTCCCTTATGTCAAGTTGGTGAAGGTTTTTTTAGTTCGTGCACCCAAGGTCGGGGCCGGGGACGTGGATGAGGAAGGATCAATTTAATTGTTGAACGGACTAGGCCAACCATCAATGTTGGTGATGAAGACAATTCTGAAGACGAGATAATGATGACGAAACATAAGAGACCTCTGTACGAGATATCTCTAGAAGATATAGAGAAAAGGAAATATGAAATAATGTATTATCGGATAAAACACTATATGAATGCTATGAACCTTACTCCTATTCTCCCTCAAAAGGTCAAGAGTTTATAGGTCAAGGAAGTCCGTAGTGTTGGTCCAAAGCCGATCAAATTTTACCGTGCTTCTACCTCTACTGAGCTTGAAAAACATGTAAAGTTTGATGATGATCCTAATGAATTAATGAAAATGACTTTTTATTACTTCTCGCCATGTGTTCAAAAGTTAATTCAACAGGGACACTTACCAAAACAAACGTCAAAAGATAAATTTCAACTTTCTTAAAAATTATGGAATGGTAAAAGTTGAACTCCAAATTCAAAGGAGGGTCTCGGATTCGGTGCAGTCGGACCAGTTGATGATTCTGAATTTTGCATGGTTGTTACTGGTGAGTTAGAGGAGGATTGCCTCGATATAGAGGATGACTCTAATGATCAACTAATAGAGGAAGCTTTACCAGAATTTAAGGAGGAAATTAAATATACCATTCATGAATTGAAAGAGATTAACCTCGGGACTGAAGAACAACCCCGACCTACATTTATAAGTTCTCTACTCAATGATGAAGAATCTGTAGAATTGATCAAACAATTAATAGATTTCAAAGATTGCTTTGCATGGAGCTACGACGAAATGTCAGGACTGTCAGCAGAGGTTGCAGTTCATAAACTTGGGGTGGACAAGAATATAATCCAAGTAAATCAAGCTCCCAAGAGAATGTGCCTCGAAATAGAACAACAAGTTATTGTCAAGGTGAAGAAATTAATAGATGCCAACTTTGTAAAAGAAGAACAATACCCCACGTGGTTAGCCAACATTGTACCTGTTAAGAAGAAAAACAGATAGATCTGTGTTTGTGTCGACTTTAGAGATTTGAACATGGCATGTCCAAAAGATGAATTTCCACTACCCATACAAGAGATGATGGTGGATATCGCTTCAACACATGGAATGTTCTCCTTAATGGATAGATCATTGGGATACAACCAAACCAAGGTGGCTCCCGAGGATGCAGTAGTTACAACCTTCAAAACACCGATCAGAATTTTCTGCTACACGGTGATGTCGTTCGGCCTAAAGAACATCAGAGCAATATATCAGCACGCAATGATGAATATTTTTGACGACCTCATTCACAACCAAGTAGAATGCTACGTGGACGATTTGGTTATCAAAAGTAAATAAAAATAGACTTTTTTGTGCGATTTGAGGACCATGTTTGAACGGTTACGACGCTATGACCTTAAAATAAACCCCTTAAAGTGCGCCTCTAGCGTTACCTCCATGAAATTTCTTAGATTTGATTATTCGTCATCGGGGAATTGAGATCGACCCAGATAAAATTAAAGCTATCTTGGAAATGCCTCCTCCTAAAACCTTGAAACAACTACGTTCCTTCCAGAGGAAGTTGGCATATCTGAGACGCCTTATTTCTAATCTCTCAGGTAGGTGTCAGCCTTTCTCGACATTAATTAAAAAGGACGCCAAATTCATTTCGGAAGAGAATTATCAGCAGGCATCCGAGAACGTTATGCAATATTTAATGAAACCTCCTGTCTTGGTAGCCCCTATCTCAAGGAAACCATTGATACTTTATACCGCGGCCTTAGACGACTCTCTTGGAGCTCTTTTAGCCCAAGTCAATGATGAGGGTAAAGAAAATGTACTCTACTACTTGAGTCGTCACCTAATACCGATGGAAATAAGGTATCCACCAATTGAGAAGCATTTTCTGACGTTAATTTTCATAGCTCATTAGCTTATACATTACATATTATCTCATAAGATTACCCTAATCTCGAAAGCTAATCCATTGCAATGTCATTTGAGTTGTGTTTAATGAGTTGTGAGGTGAAGTGCCCCAAGGCCAAAATAGTCATTTTAAACTTTGGTGCCTTAATCAAAATTTAGGATTAACAAAAGGAAAATGGGTAATCTTGATCTTAATGAGCATGTTTGGGTGATTGAAATAAAATGGGATTAAAAGGTAGAAACCCACTCACTACCTTTACACAATGTCAATAAGATTATAAATCTTCTAATTTTTATGAATTGGAAGAAAACTAAAATCAAACGATTTATAAGTGATGGGCTTAAGTTGGAAAGATGGAAAGTTACTTTTTTTAAGCCCAAAGTTGAGGATGGTTTGACCATTTGAAAAGAGTACACATCATTTAAATCAAAATTTTGATAATCACCATTTCACTTGTCATGAATGTTAAAGGCTTAGTAGTGACATAGGCTCAATGTCCAAACTCAATTGATCAGATTTAGAAAATAATATGATGGGTGATTAACATCTTTAAACACTATAAGCCTGACCTTAATTGTGGGTGCCTAATCTTTAAATGACCAAAGCTTGCCTTAGGGGAAATCACTCACACAACTCTTAAACAAAACATTAATTGATTAATTGAGTGTCCTATCCTTGGGATAATTAAACTGTCATCTTTCACCGAGCAATGGGGTAGTCACACTTTAACCTCAGATGATTAATGGAACAATATGATAAGTTCAAAATAAACCTGGAATATTTCAAGAGAGCTTCAAAGTGATCTGGGGTCATCCTTTGAGCATTTTGAACTCTATTGAACATTTTGAAGGATAAATTGAACTTTTCATATTTTGTTCTAAAATCAGCAGTAAGGTTTTATGAGATTCAATAGCATCATAACTTGGGTTTAGGTAGCTAAAACTTCATCTACTCATGCAATTTAAATTCCTTGCAACATTATATACATGTATTGCAAGTACTGACCTTTTAGATGATGGAACGAGAAGACTCGTCAGGTACGCTTTTACAGTTTATAGTGTCATTTTCTCTTTTACTTTATGCATTGCACTTTTTTGCTTATAAACTTGCATGTTAAACAATGGTGTCACCCGACATGAAAAACAAAACTACTAGGATAGCCGTGAAACCAAAACTAAACCTAAAATCAGTCACGATAAAATTCACCATGACAACATTCAAAATATAAAACAACTCAAAATTTAATAACAAACATCATAAAACAACAATTTAAATTAAATTAAACCATCTCTATTAGATGATCGGGAATCCCTTAGAGGAAGTAACCTAGGGTTGATAAGGAGACTTCTTATGGTCTAAATGAAAGTATAGAACTCATTAAGTTGAGTTTAATAAATTCATTTGGACTAAGTGAGTCCAATAGAAAATAGTGGTGCTAGAATGAGGGAACCGTATGATGTTAACCGGTGTTGCTCTAATCAACTTTAATATGCCCCATAACATTTAATGACCATAAACATTGGGTAGTCTGATTTAACATCATAATTCAACAGATTAAAAAACTTAAACTTGTCATGGAGAGGAGCATGGAGCTAGCATTATGGGCAGTATGACCATCTTCAACAGCAAGAGGATCTACAACAACATATCTTTCTTAAAATTAAACAACAAGCCATAGAATTTTATGGTTGTCCGCCTAGTCAACTCATCTTTAGGCCTTTGTATAGCCCTAGCTCGTTGTATGATTCCATGGTTGTTGTTCGTCATGACCTAAATCCTCACATATTTCAGGTTATTTGAGTGATTGTTTCAAATAAATGTAAGTCCTAAAAAAAATAAAATTGACAGGATGAAACATTTAAATAACCTATCTCCAAAATTGAAGCAAAATAATAGTATAACTTAGGAAGTCACCGAGGTTTTCCTTCAGATCTGTGATATCCTCTAGTTCTTCCTCCTTTGTACTCTATAACAAAATGTTCCAAATTTGAGCCATTCCCCTTTCACACCACTTTGTCTGATCTCGTTAAAAAGTTATATTCTTTCGAAATCCTTGAAGATAATATTTCCTGATTTTTATCAAGATATTTCTTAAGTGACTTCGACCATTTAAGATGTAATTAACTATAGAGGCTTTCCCTCACAGGAAGCTTTTCCAAACTTAGCTTAATATAAACCCTATTTAATTCTTTATATTAAATAGAGGAACTTGTCGGCTTATAAATAAAATAGTTACGCAGACCAAACATATGTATCTTGATGTTAGCAGACCCAATAGGTCTCTGAGGCTCAATCCTCTCCTCATCAGGTCTAAAATCAACTCCTGTCTGCTCACAAAGTGTGTAAATAAGAGCAGGGAGTGCCAATCCACCAGAAGTATCTCCTAGAGCAATAGATCTTGTGTTCATATAAATAATATAGGCCACATTTTTGTCCATAACCTACTGAATTCAGTAATTCCGGATGGCTCTCTATCTTTGGTCATCTCACTATGATGATTTGTCAGAATCATTCTTCTAGAAATAAAATAATGCTAGACCTTAGATACTACATTTAAACTAGTACAGGGAAAGTAAACTTTAACTAAATTTTGTATTTTTCAAGTCACTTTCTCACTAGTCAGAAAAGTAATAACTTCATTTAAAGCCTGATCTATAACAGAAAAAGAATGATACTGACATCTATACACATCTTTTATAGAATAAATCTCATTTTATTTTCTTTAGAGTAAATTCTACCCTGTTTCCACGAACAAATACATAATCATCAGAAGCTTCAGGGAGGTTGGCATAAAATTCCATTACAATCCCAGCTATCACATCTGCTGTAAAATAACAAAAGTTTTCTCATTGCCGAGAAATAATCAAACATTGAACTTCTCCTCCTGGATTTTTAAAACCTCAATCATGAATTACTTTCTTATTTTCACAAATGCTATGAAACTGAGCACTGGATCTAAAGCTAACAAGTTTTTTTTCGTGAAATTCTATTTTTCTTTTGCTCGATCTAGGTGTCATAGGAAATCTAGAAAATTTGGAAAAATCCGAATAAATTCTAAAAATCAAAATGTAAAATATTTTAAACTTCAAATCAATATATAAGAGTTCATCACCAAAGGATTTTCTAAAAAATTTCTCAAAAGTTTTTTTCATATTATCGGATCCATGCAATGTGAGATAAATACTTTGTCGAAATAAAAAAAAAAATTGGTTTAAAGTGTAGCTCTAACCTAGAGAGAATGAAATCCAAAGTTTTTGCAATCCTTCCCAAGAAAATCCCTAGAAGTTCTCTATAAGCACATTCCATCTTTACAAGCACTCTTAATTCTCTCTTGAAAGTGTAATGAAAAAAAATCTCTCACTTTCCCTCTCCTATTACAATCCTTAAAGAAAAACTCCAAGTCCTTGACTCTCTCTCTTACTCGACTTTCTCTCTTCACCACCAAAAACTCTTCTTCCAATCCCTTACACGCCTCCCTTATGCACTAAACTTCCCTCTCTTTTATTAGAGGTTGTCTCCCTCTAAAAATAATTCAATTTTTCCTCCAAAACTCTCTCCAAAAGTCAAACCTTTTGAATTCCAAAAGACATGTCCATTGATTTGAGATACATATCCCTTCATTAAAGAGCCTTCCAAAGTATCTAGATGCATTTAATCACTCCATAAGGCATTTGAAACATTTGGACCCTTCAAAATTCATGCAAAATTAGTCTAGAACCTCCTTAATTCATCAAGTGTCGTCTCTAGCGCCTCAAGTGCTGATTCTGGCGCTTCAGGCGCCAGGTTGCTTAAATCCATATTATTTTGGGTTTTGACATTTCAAGCACCGATTCTGGAACTTTAGGTGCTACCTCTCTATAAAATTGTGCTTCAGTCACTAGCTCTCTGTAAAGTGGTGCGTCAAACACCATAATCACAAAATTTGTTATTTTGGTTCAAAATTTTGTACTTTTCGCTATTTTTGCTCCAAATGCCTAAAATTGATATACCTGCAACAAAAACATAAAAATATCCTTCTGTAAAATGCAATATCACAAAAAATATGCATAAAATGTATACATAATTTAACACATTATTTTGGTGTATCAAAATCCCCCAATTATGAATGTTACTTGTCCTCAAGTGACACTTTTACTACATAAACATATGACTTAGGATAGAGATTAACTTACAAGCTTCTATTCTTTAGTTTAATAAATAAAATAGTAAATTTAAATAAAAAATTATAAACTAAGATTAAAACTATAAGTATAAGAATATTTAGTGATCAAATCTAAGATTTCTGAATCTCTATTCATTTCAAGAAGAATTGTAATTTGTTATATTAAGGATACATATAATATCCATATGAAAAAGAACTTCATGAAAAATATACCAGTAAGGGTGTTAATACTCAAAACAAGTTTAGAAAATGTAATAAAGCCTTTTTCCTCAAGTTGACTTAAGTGAAGTCAATTTTTTATTAGGCATTTCCTCAAGCTTCTTCTCACACACTTTTTTTTCTTTTTCCTTTCTTTTTAGGATCTTTTCAATCCCCCCCCCCACTTTTTATTTTCTTTTTAGGATCTTTTCAATTCTTTTATTTCTTTTTTTTTCAACTGAGGAATATTATATCTGGATAGCCTTTAATAATTTTGAACTTCACTATTCTCTTCTTAAAGTTAAAACTTTTCACCTTTTTTCACTTTATAACATCATATTAGTTTTGATGATTTTTCATAAAGTATCATTCTTTTCTCTTACATGAAACTCTAAAATTCTTAAAACTTCAAAAATACAATTTCCTTTACTTTAAATAGAAAAACATATTCTTATCTTTCCATACCAAATATCTTTAACTTTAGAATTGATCTTCATTATTAAAAAATTTGACTTAAATTTACCATAATATTTACAAACATAAATATAGTTATTTAAAGTTAAGCCCTCATATCTAAGGTCATGTTAAATAAATTTTAAAAATATTATTAATTAAGGAAAAATAAAATTTAGTTTACTTCTTTTTTAAAGAAAATTTTTCTCCCAAACTTAAGTTTTAAAGTAATTAAAATTGTTCAGTCCACAAAATTTTTTGGAGGTGAAAGAAAATATTAAATGCATAAAAAAACTAGCTTGTAGAGGATTTTTGAATATGAAACTCGGCTCTAGTATACCGTAGGTGCTAAGTTTAAAAAAAATACATGCTTTGAAGCATTAAACGAAACACAATATATTTTAAAGGATTTGCTAAGAATTAAAAACCTAAAGAGAAAGTAAAATTAACTAAAAAAGAAGAAAAATTAAAATCTACAACTTCTATTATAGTGTATAGTACAATATTAAAATGAAAGTTTCTACTAAAACTGTTTTAAAGAAAATAAATAACAAACAATCAAATAACGAACAAACATAACAAACTCCTAAAATATCAGTCTTCATCCTCTTCCTCCTCTTCCTCTTTTTCTTCTTCTTCTTCTTCTTCTTCTTCTTCATCTTCTTCTTCTTCTTGATCTGGCATATAAGGAGTAAAGCTGGGGCAAGTTAGAAATTCCACATCATAATCATCCCTTAAATATCTAGTCATAGCCTCCTGATATGATGTATCACTGTGAACTCTTCTCTTCTTATATTCATCATTATATGTGTTCCTTAATTCAATTCCTCTTATTCCATTTTGCAGATTCACAATATCCATTTGTTGTATCATACGATGCTTCGTGATATTCTCAAGTGAAGTAGATCTTGAAGTAGATGGCCCTACAATACATTTTGAAGGTCTATCACTTCCTTCACTCTTAGATTCAACAAATGATTCAACTCTTTGGGCTGTATGTCTCCCAATTGGCTTCTATGGCTACAGCTTTTCTTCATTTCTATGGAACTCTACTATTGATTATTCACATAAAGTGAAAATTAGGGCAGGTAATCCCAAACCACTAGTTGTAGCACTTATAGTTATACTTCCAGCATTATGTACCATAAGAGCACCAACATCTACTGCCTTCATTTGTAGAATGCAGAAATTTAGCATAGCTTTTTCCATTGTTACTTCACTCAGATGATTTGTTGGAAGCAATTTTTCAAAGATGAAGTAATGTCATACCTTTGATTGAAAAATCATCATGGAAGTGGAGAAATTAACTTTCTTATTGTTCTTAATTTTTCATTCTCCCCTTCAATTAGTCAAAAATTCAAATAATTCATCTAGTGATGGGTCATTAATCATCAATGCAGAATATTCGTAATGGAATACATTCCTTAATTCATAAAATGCATTGATCGTTTCTCTAGAAAACTCAACATGCTTACCTCTTATGAAGATATGATCATTAGTTAAAGTGAAGCTCTTACCAAGAGAAAATGAAATCTAAGATTTTTAGCCCTTGAAATCTTCTCAAATCTACACAATGTTAAGCCATAAGTTGCGGTTTAGAGGTAGAAGACGACTCAAGCAGTATAAATGGAGTTTTACTAGGCAATCCGCTATTTTTAACCCATTTTGGGGTTTTTGTGAATTTGGCGCCTGAGGCGCCAACTCCAAAATTTTTCATATTTCATTTTTTTGTAGAAATCTGCTTTGTGCCGCATTACGCCAACCTCTAACTACCTCAAATAAACACTTACACTCATAATAAAATAATTTTCTAACGCAAAACTTTCACATACAACACAAAACTCACTTTTATATTTAAAATCTGCACTATTACAAACCAACAGTTTTCAAGCCAACAAAATGTAATTCAGTGTCCCAAGCAAAACAATAATCCTAACACTGAAATCTAAGTATTAAAAAAACTCAACAACAAACACAATTAAATTCTAACAGTGAAAGTAAATGCAATTCAACATAACACCATAACATAATTAAGCAATACTAAATAAGCATTCATGCATAAAGTAAGTTCAAACATCTTCTTAGCTCTTTTATTCTTGGATTTCTCCCATGGATTGGTAGTCCACATACAAGTTGTAGAAAGTTCGATAAAGAAATTCATCCATCGAATCTTTATCAATCCAAGCATGTTTGTTGAACATACGCACCAAACCATCTTCAATATGTCCAGTATGTTCAAAATGTTTTTTCATCCTCTAATCCAGATGATCCAACGTTTCAGAAATATTCCCAATTCAATTCATGTGATTTTGCACCTCTTTCTCTATCTTCTTGATCCTCTTCAGAAGTGCATTCGGGGTAAAGTAAGACTAAATAGGTGATGAATTCTAGGATGATTTATCCATCAGTATATTCATATCATTCTCATCCATTCCTATGCAGTTGCAATAAACTTCTGGGTCCATAGGCTTCCAAGGAATAATTATTTTTTTCTAACTTTTATACGGCACTTGTGATTGACTGCAAAGTAGGAAAAAAGTAGTTGGATGTCCTAGTCTATTAGTAGATCCATTGATGATTAAACTCAAAACTGATTTCACAATTATTACACCAACATTAATAGGATTTCCAATTTGAATACAGTAAATTAAAATAACACTCTCCTTCGTCATCTTTCTGATTTTCATGATAGGAAGTGATTTTGATGCAATAAGGAAATGACATGGCTTAGTTGTAAGATTCAATAATGATGAATAAAAACTTACATTTTCATTATATCTAATATCCAAATTTCCATCTTCATCGGTAAGAAATCGATAGATTTCGTTCATATTTTCCTTTGTAGGGGCAAAAATTACATAGTGGCAAATAGGGGCACTTTCAATTATAAACAAATCGATTATTGTTGAATGAGTGAATTGTACACACCTGCCTTGCACGCCGACAATTCCTTGGTTAATTCCATGAAGATTTACATAAAACTCTTTCACCATAGGGAAAACTACGATGGCAGTGGTATAGCAAAACACATCCCAGCGTCAATGTGCAATAATCTCCTCTACTTGAGTATTCAGTGTGTTGAATCCTCGATTCACAAATCCACTTTCCTTTATTACTCTCTTCTTTACAAGAACTCGATCGTATAATTTCAGCACATCAAAATTGACAAACTTCCTCCAATTAAAAATTTCAAATCTCATGGTATCTTTAGAGTGGGAAGCCATTGGATTTGCAAAATGTTCACTCTTTCCTTGTTTTCCCCTCTAAAATAGGTTAATGAATTAGTTTTTGGGAGTTATTAAAAAGAGAAACCACCAAAACTGCCAAAACAACCAAAAACTATCTTTTGAAAGGTTTTAAGTCATTTTCGTCGTCGCGGTGTCTTAGGCATCGATTCTGGCACTTCAGGCGCCAGCTCTCTAGAAAGTGGCACCTCAGGCGCTAGTTCAAAAATTTGCACGACTTCAATTTAAATCCAATTAATTCTTAAATCTTTCATAAAATTAGGTAAATAAATATTATTTTAAATATTTTCTTAATTTTAATTTTCTCTAATACATGGAATCCATAAAAATATGAATATATTTATATATATATATATATATATATATATATATGAAAAAAAATAGAATGGTGATAGCAGCGTTGTTGGCTCTGTTAGGATTTCCATGGAGGTTCTTCACTGTTGGCTGGTGATTGGAGGTGGAGAAGGGCTTTTTCTATTTCTTGGGAGTCCTTTAGGAGTTTCTTTTGGTTTGGACCCCTTGCTTGGAGTGCTTTTGGTTTCTCGGTTTTTGTTTTTTTTAAAAAACATTCTGGAAATACTGTTCCATTGCTTTTTAGTGGCCTGCTTCCTGGTTTGTTTTTAGCTCAGAGACTGTGCTCCTCTCTAATTTTTCACTTGGTTTTTGGTTCTGGATTTTGTTAAGTTGGAAGCATTGTGGTCTTTTTGGGGGCTTTGTTGAAGGAGGAGCCAAGTGTCATTCAAAGTTTTCTGCTTTGCTCCTTTCCATGGCTTCCGCCATTTACATTGAGACTAATATTCAATAGACTAAGGGCACCTATGCTGGGGTAGTTGGCCATTCTACTAATGTTCTTAAAGACATGGATTTATTAGTATTTTCCTAGGCATTTCATGATACTGTTGCTTTTAAGTGGGATTCCCCTTGTATTCATCCTTTAGGTTGTAAAGAAGGAGAACCAACCATCTATTTTTCACAACATGAAATTATCTCATTGAATGAGGGAGTTAAACTTTCTCTTATGGGCAAATTCCAGCTGGGTCATCCTAAGATGGAACTTGTTTGGAACTTTTTTAATACTCTAAAATTTATTGGAGCTTGGAAGTTGGGTTTGCTTGATGGTAGACAGTTACTTATAAAAATGACTATTGAAGAGGACTATGCTAGGCTCTTTGCTAAGATATCATTACTTATTGCAGGAACCATCATGAAGATACTGAAATGGACAACTGGATTTGACCTATGTAAGGAGCCACCTGTGGTTCCCCGTTGGTTCAAATTATCTGGTCTCCCCCTCCCATTTTTTAATTTGATTGCTTTTTTCAACATTGGTTGTACTTTGGGTAGGCCCTTAAAGGTTGATGTCCCTACATATAACAAATCAAGACCTGCTTTGGCTAGAATCCTCATAGAAAGGGACATCACCTTGCCTGAAGTGAAAAAAATTTGGATTGGATCTGATAAGGAAGGGTTTTGGCAAGAAGTTATACTTGAGCAAAAGCCTTATTATTGTCAGCATTGTAAAATGTTTGGCCACACCAGGAATGGGTCTTATAGATTGCACCATCCCTCTAAACGATCCCCTCCTAATACAGAAAAGGAGGTTATTCAGAAGCCATCTTCCCCTCTGACTGAGGCACCACTGTTGGAGGATATTGGAGGTGGTTCACTAGATTATAGCAAAAGTTCTATTGCTCCCTTTACTTCCAATGTTCCCTATTCTTCCTAACCTAGAGTCTTAAGAGAAGAACTCAATATTGTAACTATCATTACTCCTTCAACCTACTCACCAGTGGAGAGAATGGAGGAAATAAAAAAGGCTTCTTTGAATGAGACTAATGTATCAATGGCTCCTGATGAAGGAAGAATTGCTAAACTGACACACCTTTTGGAGGAATATTGGTAGGTCCACTAATCCAAGGGGAAAAAAAAACAAGCCATTGAATTGCAGAGATTACAAATTGGTTCTACATCTATAGTTACTGGAGGAAAGGGGAAGGCTGGATCTTCTCCTACTGCTTCTAGAGGAAGAACAAGATCAAGATCTCAGCACTCACTTCACATTTCCCCTCCAAATGATTAGCTTCTTTTACTGTCTTTTTTGGGGCGCTGCCCATTCCCACTCTTTAACATGATTGAAAATTTTTATTAATAATTACAATCCTTAGTTTGTTAATTTTATTAAATTTTAGGTTTCTTGTAAAGAGTGTTATGAGGGAATTTTTTGATTCCTTTACCCACTGCTTTTCCCTATCTTCACTAAATCCTTTTTCCAACCTCCACCACTCTCCTCACATCCTGATCCTACCAATTTATACTCATAACCTCTTCCTCTCTAAACCTTTCATAATATCAATTCACTATCAATCTATCCTTATAGATATTATTTCAGCCATCCTTTTTTGCTTACACCGGGCTTGGGAAACTGGGTTTACTGGTTTGGTAAGGCAGACATGGGGACTTTCTTATATCAACTATGATTAAACTTTTGTGTTGGAATATCAGGGGGATTTCTGATCCAAATTCCCTGATCAGAATTAAAAACTTTGTTAAGAAACATCAGTTGTTTTGCTTTTTCATTTTGGAAACTTTGGTTCATAACACCCCTAACAGAATCATTAAGAAGTTTCCTCAATTCTCTTTTCTGAATAATTCCAACAATAAAATTTGGCTTTTCTACAGGAAGGAGGTCAATATACAGCTCTTGGACAACCATCCTCAATTCCTACATGTTTCTTTGTAGTGTGATTTTCTTCATACTGTTGCTACTTTTGTATATGCAGGCAGTTCAGCATGAGATAAAGTAGTTTTGTGGCAGCAAAGTCATCAATCAAACCTTCAATAAAGGGGTATTGGATTATTGGTGGGGATTTTAACAGTGTGGCTAGACTAAATGAAAAATGGGGAGGGTAACCTGTTGATTTAAATCAGATGCTGACTTTCACTAATAGCATTATGAACATTGAACTTTCTGAACTACCCTATGAGGGACCATTTGATACATGGAAGAGAGGAACGCTTCATGAAAGAATTGATAGGTTTCCAGTTAACCAAGCTTGGTTTGAGACGAACTTCCACACTTCTATTTCACATCTTCCTTACACTTGTTCAAGCCAGAGACCTTTACTGAAATCTATTTCCCTTACGCAATACTCCCCCATTCTACAATTTAGATTCTTCAATTTTTTGGTGGAAGATCCTAATTTTCATCCATTTCTTCAATCTGTTTGGCTTCCTGATATGTCCCTTCCTCCATGGATCAGACTGTGGCAAATTCAGAACTCTGTGGCTAAGCTCTTAAAATCCTGGAATTGGAATTGTTTTGGCAATTTGACATCTAGAGTTGAGGTGGCTGAACAGGTTGTTAAGGTAGTAGAATTGGAGCTTCAGTTAGGTAGCTTAGGTTAACAAGCACTTGTCACTACTAATGCCAATTTGCTTAGAGTTATACACTGGGAAGAACAGTTCTACAAACAGAAGGCTGCTTTGAAAAAAATTTGTGGATGGGGACAAAAATACTAAATTCTATCATGCTTGTATCAAACACAGGAGACAATCAAATACAATCTTGAAGATTAAAGATAGCAATGGCTATTGGATTCGAGATACTGATCAAATTCATTTAAACGCCATCAATCACTTTCAGGCTCTTTTGTCTCTGCCTACTATTTCAAACCTTCAATATTTTAATTCAGGCCTTCTTAATGAAAAATTTACTCATAATAATAGTTTGGATCTTACCTGTGTTCCTTCTAAGGATGAAATTTAGCAAGCATTATGTTCCATTGATGGTGAAAAAGCTACTGGAGCTGCTGGTTTTACTTCTACTTTTTATAAGAATGCTTGGCCTATTGTGAAAGAGAAGGTTGTGGAGGTTGTCCAAACTTTTTTTAAGGGGGCTGATATGCCTAGGTATTTTGTTATATCTGCCATTACTTTAATTTCTAAGGGTGATCAAAAATCTAGTTGGGATCGTTTCAAGCCTATCTCTCTTACAACTGTGTTGCCAAAGCTCATTAGCAAGCTGTTGGTTTTTAGATTAAAACCCCACCCGCCTTTACTGATTGCTCCTAACCAATCTGCTTTTGTTGCAGGGAGAAAAATAACTGATAATGTCTTACTTACTCAAGAGCTTCTTTTGGATATTGACAGGCCCTGCAGAGTGGGAAATCTCATGTACAAGCTTGATGTTTCAAAGGCCTATGACACTATTAACTAGAATTTTATTTTGGAAGTTCTTAAAGCTAGAGGATTTAATGATTCTTTCTTTCATGTGATCCAAAAATGGCTTCATAATAACTACTACACGATCCTGGTGAATGGTAATACTCATGGGCTAATCCAAGCTTCTAGAGGCATCAAACAGGGAGACCCCCTCTCCCCTTATATTTTCATATTGGCCATGCACTATCTCTCTAGGCTTCTCAATCATCACTTTTCTGAACAGGAGTACCTTAGGTTTACCAACAAAGCTAACTTCTCTATCAGCCATTTATGCTATGCAGATAATATCATTTTGTTTTCTAATGCTTCCAAGCCAACAGTAAAGAAGGTGTCTAAACTGTTAAATCTTTTTCAACAGCTCTCTGGTCTCTCACTGAATCACAATAAATGTCAACTTATTTTTAGTAAAAACATCACAACAGCTACCAAGAATTGGATCAAAGATTATACTGGATTTAAATATGTTGCATGCCCTCTTCTGTGTCTTGGGATTCAATTAATCAAGGGGAGGAAAAGGAAAACTCAATTTAATGAAGTTGTTTCTAAAGTCAACAAATAGATCTCTTGTTGGACCAATGCTTATCTTTCACAGGGTGGAAGACTTACTTTAGTTAAAAGCATTTTATCTTCTTTTCCCATGTATATCATGCAAATGATAAAAATGAAAAAATTACTCAAAAGACCTTGAAAGTGATGCTTATCAAATTTTTTTTGGGAGGGGAAGCACAAACAAGCTCATTGGTTAAAATGGGATAAGTTATGCCTCCCTATTTCTGCTGGAGGACTGGGCATGAAATCCTTCCAACAATTACATCACATCTTCTACTGCAAATTATGGATCAAGTTCAACGATCAAATTTCTCTGTGGGCCAAATTCATGAAGATGAAATACTATAAACATTCTCATCCAGTAACCACACTCAAGAAACTTAGGGAATCTAGAATATGGATTGAACTCCTTAAAATCAGAACTGCTGCTGAATATTTATTCCTTTGGGAAGTTGGGGAAGGCAAAGTTGATTTCTGGCTAGATAATTGGTTACTTGATGGAAAATTGGATCCTTCTACAAATCTAAACCCATCCTTCAGCCTTCCATATCAGAATTGTTGGGCTGGTCAGCAATGGAACAAAGATCAGTTGCTTCTATGTTGGAACTTGAACAATTGCATCAAACCACCCAAATACCAGTAACTCCCCAAATTCCAGATAGAATAGTGACCAAGAATCCACATCATATCTCTCTTACTTAATTTTCTTACTACACATTATATAAATGGCCTTCACAGGATTGGGGTAAAGCTATGTGGGTGAAATTTCTTAGCCCTTCTATGTCCTTCTTTTCTTAGAGATGCTTCCACAAAATCATTCCTACTGATGATATCCTCAAACTCAAGAGGTTAAAAGGCCCATCAAAATTTTATCTTTGCTGCCATCAGGAGGAAACATTTTCTCATCTCTTCTTCTCCTGTCCTACTGCCAAGGATGTCTAGTTACAGGTTATTTCCAAATTCAATCTCACAACTAATCTTAGTCATTGTGACAACTTTAATGACTGTTGGAGACTTTGGAAAGACAATCAGGTATAACTCATTCCTTTCATAATTACTTGGTTCATTTGGATGACAAGAAATGACAATAAATATGATGGTTGTTCTACAAATTCAGCTCAAATCAGCATCAACTGTCACTCATATATTTTCAAGATCTTTAATTTCATGGGATACAAGGTTAGAAACTATGAGTGGTCATGCATCAAGAATCCACAGAGCTCACTTTCTTCTCCTTTAAACATTACTTTAGTCAATTGGAGGAAACCTATGCATCCTTGGATTAAGATCAACACTGATGGCAGTTTCAAGAGTAACAGTGCTGGCATTGAGGGGATATTCAAGAACCATACAGTGACGTCCCTCTTATTTTTCAGTCTCCTATGTTGGCCATTAATGCTTTACATGCTAAAACTCTAGTTGTTTCCTGGTCCATCAAAATTGTTGTTGTCATGGGTTGGAATCATCTACACTTAGAGCTGGACTCTTCATGGTTGGTTCAAGCTTTTAAAGAGAACCTCTCTCCCCCCTGGTTCTTAGTCTCTCTTCTCAAGCAGGTTATCAATATGATAACTACTCACAATATACAAATTTATTGAAGCCACATCCTTAGGGAGGGCAACAAGTGTGCTAGCTGGCTAGCTTCTCAGGGTGTTGTATCCTTGGTTCCAAAGATTGATGTACTCCCTCCTTTAGAGCTT
>NEWO01000528.1:145264-163585 GCA_003013225.1 Phalaenopsis aphrodite | reverse complement strand
AAAATAAACAACAATAAATATGGGTTGCCTTCCAAAAAGTGCTTGGTTTAATATCGTGAGTTTGACATTCTCAGTCTTTATTCTGGGTGACCCAACATTAAAATCTCTTTAAAAGTTGGTCTTTGACCATCAATTAACGGTTTCAGTCTATGCTTTTTCATTTTAAGTATCTTTCCAGTTTTGGGATCTTCAATATTAATAGCTCCATAGGGACAGACTTTTACAATTGTGATTGGCCCTTTCCTCCTAGACTTTAGATTTCCAAGAAATAATTTCAATCTTTTATTTATTGTACAATTGAGATTGTAGAGACAATCTTTGAATGATAAGGCTTGAAGAGAAAAATGTCAATTAGAATATCCACTTCTTTCAATATCAATTATTTTTGTTAAAAAATGAGCATTTATCCATAAATAGCTGCAAAATAGTTATTTTTCAATAGTACAAATCAAACAGTCAGTCGCTTATCCCAAGCAACTACTTATCAGCAGATTATTGATAGGTTGCGGTTGCCCCAAATAAATCCTAATAAAATAAATAAAACCTAAACATGGATAAGCATTATTACTTTACAAATACAAGATTAATAATTGAATTAAAGCTGTCAATGATCTTAGAAGAATTTCCCTTGCATAAAAAAAAGAAATATGCATAAAATATTAGCATTATATTATTTTTATAAATTAGATAACATTCCTAGAAACATGCTATGAAATTCGCTGCACCTTGACCCCAAGCTTAATATAAGTGTATGTGTGCTCGCATATATTAATCAACTCCCATGTATTGACATATCAAACATCTAAATTTCATATTTTGCATACATAACATCTTACTTATGCTTGAACGGTATATTTGACTTTCTAAAAGATAAATGATGATATTTTTTGTTGATATGAAACTTTTTGGTGTTATAAATATAAAAAAGTAAAAATCGTGTCGTATTTGTGTAATTCGTCTAACAAAATAAAAACTGTCACATTTATATATGACAATATATTTTTCAATCTCTTGTATATATTGCATTCCAAATTTACACTTGCCAAATTTATCAGTACAGTTTTATAATTTAAAAAAAGAAAATTAATATTTTATGTATTAACATACCAAACAATTAAAGTTTGATATTTACATATTTAAATTTTCTAAGTGTAAGAATAAAAATTTATATCTCATATTTAAAAAATTTAGTAATAGTAATTGTTATTTTGATGTTAAAAATTTGAGTAGCATATATGCAGACTCCTGTGCCACATACTGCACATTTGAGATGACGTTGCAGACACTACCCTAAATAATTATTGAAAAAAGTTCAATTATAGGTTTATTAGGCCCACAAACGTGAACAAAACTTATCCTCTTCTCTAGATCTCTCGCTGCACATAAGATTTACTTCATGGTATAAGTATATAACACGAAGAAAGGAATCAGAAGAAAGGCAAACAAATCGTAGGCGACCTGCTATTCCATCTATCGGCTGGCTCCCGTACAGTTTGAATGAAAACTCGAACCTATGAAATTATATCTACGTTATTGTAGAAGTTAAAATGATGAAGCCCAGAAAAAACAATAGTTTTATTTGTACTTTCTAGCAAACCCTAACCCCTGGTTGCTCTCCCCCTTCAGCTCCATCAAAACCCTAGCTAGACTTCCGTGTACAGTCCCCCTCGAGGCCCCCCGTATCCCACGCCATATAACTCCTGACTCACTTGACCACTCTCTTCTTCAATGCTCTATCTATTATAAATATCACCAGTGTGCTAAGCTAGACATAACAAGCCAAAACCTAAAGCATAGTACCCACCTATTTCGCATTCATGGAGAACTTCTTCAACTATTGCAATCAACAACACCCCACATCCTCTTCTTCACCCCCACCCCCTCTCCAAAACCACCATCATTTTCGCAAGGAAAGAAGGAAGGCCATCGTTAGCCATGCTCCGAAGCCAGGCGGTGGAGCTAAGCTATCGACTGACCCTCAGAGCGTGGCCGCTAGGGAGCGTAGACATCGGATAAGCGATCGGTTCCGGATTCTTAAGAGCTTGGTTCCAGGAGGAAGCAAGATGGATACAGTCTCCATGCTTGAGGAGGCCATACATTACGTCAAGTTCCTCAAAGCTCAGATATGGCTTCATCAAGCAGCCTTGATGCTTCATGGTCACCAGGAGTCCTCTCCTTTCACTCTCATTTCTAACTCCAATGCTATGATTGCTTCTTCTCCTTTTTCTCAGGTGATGTTAGATGATTCCATGGTGGATTCAGTAATTCCTGCTGTACCAAATTTGGTGAATGGGAGTTTTCAAGGTGAGCAACAGATGACTGCTGATCATTATGGTTTCAACTATTAGATCAATGTAGTGCATCTGTAGCATGGTTTCTTCCTATATATGTAGGGCTAGTGGTTATGATTCTACATATGCTTCATTTCTAGGTTTTCTTCTATGGTAGGATTTAGGAGTTAGGGGGACTAATATGGGGACAATAGTACACTTCTTTCTACCTCTTCTACTGGTCTTCTTTAAGCAGTCTTCATTGATGAGGGGAAGTAACCACTATTTTGCAAATTTATGAAGTGGTTTCCCGTTAGGATTTTGGAAAAGAAAAAATTGATGCAAGGCTTGTTTCTTCTCTTCAAGAAATACGCTTTTTTCCTACAAAAATAATAATTTTAAATTCATAAAAAATGGCTTTCCGTATATATTGGTGCTTTGGAAAATTACAAAAAATATATTATTATATCTTATAATTTTATAAAAATTCGTTGCAGCTCAAAAATCTGTCTTATATTTGAATCAAAATTAACCCCAAATAACTTCTCTCCCAGATATTTTTCACATTTGAGGGCTTATTATCATATGCCATCTTATTTAATTCTCTCTTGCTGTTTGTGACATTTTTCATAGAAACTCAAATATATTACGTGTTATTTTGTTGATATTTATTGAAAATTAGTGCAATCAGAAGAAGGTTTTGGTTTCGAATAAAAAAAAGGTATTATGTGGATCTACTTAAATCGTACAAAAAGCTATCAAATGGAACACATTTTATATTTATATAATTTTCACAGTTCTAGAGTTTGCCTCGCTGTTGCTTTTCTATAAAATCCCTAACACGGCACTATACACGTTCAAAATCATTCAAGTCAAAGTACACTGATTTTCCAGCTGATCTTTTTGTTTATAAATAATTTTTGGTTAGTACAGTATCTTCCATTATAACTTAGTTTACATGTACTAATAATCTTCTATGGTTTGGAGTGAGTCAATATATGATGGATCTTAGTAAGCTTTAATTTAGCTCTTCAAAAGACATTTTTTCCTACTAGATTTATAGTCAATCAATCGTGATTAAATAAATATCAAAGTTTCAATAAATAAAAGTTTTCCAAGCTGTACATTTTTTAAGTTGGTGCCAAAAAATTTGGAAGCTTTAATTTGACCTCTCAATTGATCATTTATTTATTTATTGATTTATTTATTGGTGATTGCATGAAAAGTAAATTGCTGACCAAGCTAGTTCGGTATTTTTATAATAAAAAATTTTGTCATAATAACTTCTTGAAATTTTTGAAGGAAAAAGTGCATTAAAGAACATCGACAGACTTTCAGCTTTTTTTTGTCTCACTCCACTTTATGAGGATATTTTGGAATGAAACTTCTTACTAGCTTAGGGACCATTAATATAAGTAATATGCACTAAAATTTTCTTCTTAAGTTTTGGTCTCAGAATTATATTGCCAAAATTTACACAGCAGTAGCTAGTCACCTAATGATACTGCAATTAGTGCTCAGTGGAAAGCAAAGGCCTCGACATGCCTTCACTTGTGCATGTTGCCTTCGATCTATCCAACTCCTATATATATATTCATTATAACTTTTTTATTTTTTATATAAAATAAGTTAAGCTCAAGCATTACTGTGTATAAAAAAATAAGAAAATGATAATTATAAATGAGAATCAAATAAATTTATTTAAATCATTATAAAAACACAGATAAATACATATATATTGAAATATATATATATATATATATATATATATATATATAGTCATATCCCAAGAAAAAGAATTTATTTTTCTTCCCATATGATAGACTTCATTCTCAAATAATTTTTGAGCTTGTATGCAGTGGTATTCTTCAACAATCCATGGTTCATTATGGTTGTTTAGTCGCCCTTTGTTATTGCTCTTTTTAATGCAGAACTGTATATATTAAATAAAATTTGATCTCAATTTCATTTAGCTTTAATAAATAGTATGTGCACTGTCATTTAATCCAACGAGAAAATTGCAATATATATCTAAATTATTATTTTGCTTATAATATCATAGTAACTCATGCTACTCAGCTATACATCAAACAAGTTTTTTAATTTGCAAACAAATTATAGCAAATATAATATTTTTATTCTCTGAACAGGACAAGGTAAAAGAAATATATGTATGGAGAATATAAAGAGGAGAATGAGATATTTGTATGGACCATAAAGAAAGAAAATTTTTACTTTCTTCTTTCATTCTCAAAATGATAAGGCAAAAGACCTAATTAAACATAATACAAAGATCATTCTAGAACATTTGTCATGCACTATCATAATCAAGAAAAGTCTAAACTAATTTTTTAGATTCTAGTGGATGTGGAGTACTAAAAGACAATTTAGTGTATAAATTCTTTTAGATAATTATAATATTTAATAATTTTGGTTTAATTCTAAACACTGTCCCATAAACCAATTTTTTTATTAACAACAAGCACTTTAAATTTTATGAATCATTCTATAGTTAAAGGCTTGATAAAAATATATGCGATATGATCTCTAATTCTCTTGTGCTCGTCTTGGTCTCCAGCTCAATCTCTTTCTGATAATTCTAAATCACTTTCTGATAATTCTAGAAGTTTAAATTTATTAGAACAATAACATAAAGTCCATGAATTAGTATACCTTTAATATAACAAAGACTCATTATAGTTGTCTTTAAATGCATCTTAGTGGGATTTTTCATATAGCAACCAACAACTCTAACCCCATATTAAATATTTGGTCTTGTGCATGTAAAATATCTCAAGCTTCCGATTAAACTTTTGAAACTTAGTGATACAAACCAAATTCTGCAAAGCACCAATGAATAATGCAAGTATATGCACCATCCAATTAGTATACAAATATGAGTCTATGTGTCACTCCCTTAAGGAACGAGCAAACTCTCAGACTCCCAAAAAGTTATAGTTCACTAGTTTTGAATTTAGCTTGAAGGTTCAAATTTATGTGATTTTTAAAAGTTATTAATCCAAATATCTAAAGAAGTGAAATTGAAGTTAAAGAGGTGAGAATGTGGAGATGTTTACTAATGCTTAAGAAATTCCTCTCTGAATTATTTCTATAAGATTTTAAGTTCAACTATGTTATTGAAATTGTGGGTAACAATTAGGAAAAATTATCCTTCTTATCCACTCCCAGACATCTAAGAAGGTTTGATAATCATACTTATTTAGCTCCTCAAATCAAATAATTAGCCCAAGATCTTTTATTTTTTGTCACGATACCTTGATCTAGAAGCAATATTATTATTCTCCTAAACGAGTGTGAAATAACCTAATTAAGAGAAAAAGGTTAATTCACCAACACTTTAAATTTATAGTGAAATCACATCAGAAAAGACCAACTCCAAAATTCTACATCACCAATTCAAGCAGAAAATATAATCTACTTGCCATTCATGCTTAGAAACAACATGATAATCATTTCATTCATAAGAAAATTTAGATAAGAGTTTGATATTTAAAACAATATAGTAAAACACTTGTCTTTCTTTCTCCTATAAATAATATATTTAAAATACACGAGTAACTTCACACTCCACACTTGATGCTCTCTGACACTTAGGTTTCACTTTGAGTTGCTCCCTATTCTATTCGAATGTGTCTAAGTTCCCCTCCTATTATCACTTAAAGTCTTTTTATAATTTATTTCACAAATTGATGCCTCTGAACCATTTGAACCACTAAACATGTGAACTAGCTCCTTGGTGCTGGTTTGGAGTACCTAAGCACTAAGCACTAGTGCCGGAGCACTATAGTTTTGACATCCCTTTTTCCATTTCTATAGTTACCCTGCTATGGAATTCGGTTCCTAGGCGCTCGAACTTAATGTCTAAGTGTTGGATGATTGCTCCTTGATACGCCTAAAATATATAGTATTTTTAAACACATTTTTATACATATTTTTGCTATGGAAGGTATTTTTGTTTGCAGTTACAAGTAAAAATGGTGAAAAAGGCTTAAAGGAGTGAAAAAGGATCAAATTTTGAGCAAAAAGGTGAAAATGTGTAAAAGTGTTTTGGTGTCTAAGCGCTGGATCCGGCTCTTAAGCACCGGTTAAACAGAGAATGCCGCGCCAAAGCACGAGAGGCCCCGCGCTTAAGCGCCACTGGTAGTTACTATAACCACCATTGGCTTAATAGGTGGTTATAACCACCATGGACAAAAATTATCACAAAAGGATGCATCTCTTGGGGAAATACATCGAATCTAGACATATTTTGAAGAGTTTCCAAGACACCTCTTGGAAAAGTATAAAAGATAGAATAGAGGACTTGGAAAAGTGTCCTTAAAATACTTGGAAAGTTTTGAAAGTTCATCATTTGAGGAGTTAGTTCGGAGAGATTTTCAAGCACCACTTTTACTTTTATTTTATCCGTTTTGGTTAGTTTATTTTGAGTGATTATAAAAGAGAAGAAATTCAAAAGAACTTCAAGAGTTTGGTGGAGAACTTGAGATAAGTTTTTATCTTTTTGTTTTGAGACTTCTTTGGTTTTAATTGAGACTTATTGTTGGTTTGACAATGATTTCTACTTTTAAACTAAAGTGTGTTTTATTTTCTCCATGGATTCTGAGTAGTTTTCTTTATATTTCTTCTTAAAATGATAAGTAATTAAGTTTTTTATGGAAATTGTGGAGAGTATTGATCTTTAATGTTGGAAGAAGTTGTGATGATTTAAATTCATACACTTCATTTACTTCTTGATTTGGCCAATCCAGATGTTAAATTTATTGTTAGAACATGTAAGAACTGGGCTGGTATTGTCTCAGTCAACAATTGGAAAGAATCACATGAGGTTGTATGAATGAGAATATAGTTCATATGATTGAGTGCAAATAATAAGAAAAATATTCATTGAAGGGTGTAGAGTTAGAGGACTTTAAAGTGACAGGTTAAAGCCCCTAAATTGGTTCATTGTTTTAGGTTCTGTTACGAGAATGTTAGCCCCTAGGTGGAGGGAAATGAGGGAACTCTAGAGTGAGAGCTGGTATCTTCCCTGCCTAGCCGGTCTTCAGAACTATTCAAACTTTAAATTAGCTAATGTTCTTTATAGAAAGTCTAGTAAGGGTAAAGAACATTATTACTTCTATATGGCACAACATAATTTACATACTTCCACAATAGAATTACTATACTTATTACTGATTTATGATAAGAATAAAGTTATTTTTCGTATTAAGTACTTTTTATCTACAAAAATCTAGTTATCTTTTAAGTTGTTTCTCTTTTGTCAAAATATCAAAAATACCAAAAATATTTGAATTTTTATTACTGCAAAACATATTCAGTTTGAGTAATTTTCTTTTTAAAATGGAAAGTTTTCTATAATTACATATTGTATAAATTTTCTGTGGGTTCCATAATCAGGTCTTAATCAAAAAGTCATATATTACTTGATAACGATACGTATACTTGCGTAGTATCCCAATATATATAAATTAAAAGTTAAATTCTTATTTTCCTCATGATCAAGTTTTTGGTTTTGTTGTAAAATAAGGAAATATTAGTGAAATATAATCTGAATTATTGTTGTACTTTGCATAATAGAAGTACCAGAGGGATCACTTCTAAGCTCCACAAATGGACATCTACTTTCCTTTTTCTTAGGTTTTTTTTTTGTTTTTATTTTTTTTTTGTCACAAGGGTGGTCATCAGACACATAAGCATCCAGTAGCTAGCACCTAAGTGCTACTCACTTTGCACAGTTCTCTAGTTTTAAACTCCAATCAACCAGCTTATTTGAATCCTACAAAATACATCTCAAATACATTCTAAAAGTGTAAATTACCTTTTAAGGTTTAATATGAATTTTATTGAATTTCCAAGAAGACATCGTCCTAAGTTTATATATAAATTAATTTAAGGCATTTTCATATGAAAAAAAATTTCCCCCAAACTTATTATATATCTTACATATGTCATATAAAGAATTTCACAACTAGTGCAGAAACTAAAATTTGTAAGAAAAGAATTTGCAAGATTACTAATACATATACAAGAAAAATTTGCATATCATAAGAAATTTCCAAAAGGAGCACATCTCAAAAAAATCACTACATGTCAATAATGAGGTAAATAGACAAATGAAATAAAGTTTAACATGGCATTACCAATCACAATACTATCGATTGCAGAAGTCTCCAAAAGCACATAATATCATCTGATTACACATAAAAGTCTACATCATGAAACATCACAAAAATAAAGTCTCTAAATGATAATAAGAGAATCACTCACAACAAATACTACACCACAAAAATCAGTACAATTACATCTTACAGCAAAACAAAACATCTTAAAAATTAAATCACCTTAATGCAATGACAATCTTTCAATGGAAGTTTACTCCTCACCATTCACATCAACATACTTCTTCATCAGTTGAGCAGTGTCGGCGCTATTTTTTGTTGGAGGAGTTTCCCGTAAGAAGCTGTCGGTCACCAGAATCAAAATCCCGTCATCCGCTTCAAAAGGACGTTTTAATTTACATATATATATATATATAGTTTTAGAAAAATTTGAAATCAAATTAACCCCATATTTTTTATAGTTTAAATGAAAGAGTATTGTACCTCAAATCCTGTATCTATCCTGAAGGATAAATATAAGACTTGAAGATGAGGCTCGATCGAACAAACTAAGGAATATATGATATCCATTTGGTCTAGGAAACATTTGTATTTGCCGACAAATTCCCCTATTTAATAAAAAAAAATTAAATAGGGTTTATATCAAGCTCGGTTCAGACATGCTTCCTATAAGGGCAAGCCTCTATAGTTAATACATCTTAAATGACCAAAGTCACCTAAGAAGACTCTCGATAAAAATCAGGAAATATTATCTTCAAGGAGTTTCAAGGGTTAGAACTTTTCAATGAAATCAGACATAGAGGTGTGAAAGGGGTTTGGTTCAAATTTGGAACATTTTGTTGTAGAGTCCAAAGGAGGAAGAACTAGGGGATGCCACGGAACCAGAGGAGACCCATGGTGACTTCCAAAGCTATCCTATTGTTTGGCTTTATTTTATAGGATAAATATTTAGGTGTTTCATCCTTCAAATTTTATTAGTTAGGGCTTACATTCGTGTGAAACTATCACACAAATAGCCTGGAAGATGTGACAGTTTATGTCGTGACAAACGACAACCTCAGAATCCTAAGATGAGTTAGGGCTTATATTGTATAGCAGAGTTATACAAAGGCCTAAAGAAAAGATAAGGATTTACGTTTCATAAGCAAACAACCTCTAAGTTCTATGGCTTTGTTGTTTGTATCTAAGGAAGGAAAATTGGTTTAGCTGGGGAAGACAGGTTTCACTGTTGAAGATGTTGTGCTGCCCACCATGCTAGCTCCAAGCTCCTTGCCGTGACGAGTTTGAGTTTTCTAGTGTGTCAAGTTATGATGTCCAATCAGGTGGCCCTATGGTTGAAGTTCTTTAAATTTTAGGGGGGCATGTTAAAGCTGATTAGAGCAACACCGGTTAGGATCCTACAGTTCCCTCATTCGGGCCCCATTATTTTCTATTGGATTCACTTAGTCCAAATGAATTTACTAAACTCAACTTAATGAGTTCCATAGTTTCACTTAGACAGTAGGAAGCCTCATCAGCAACCGTAGGTTACCTCCTCCGATGAATTCTCGATCATCTGATAGAGACATCTTAATTTAGTTGCAATTGTAGTTTTGTGTGATGCTTGTGATTAAATTTTGAGTCGTTTTATATTTTGAATGTTGTGGCGGTGAATTTTATCTTGGTTGATTTTAATTTTAGTTTTGGTTTTGATTTTGGTTTTGTGGCTATTCTAGCAATTTTAGTTTTCATGCAGGGTGACATTGTTATTTAGCATGCAAGTTTGTAAGCATAAAATTAAAATATGAAAGTACAAGAAAGATAACACTGAAAACTGTAAAAGTGTACCTGACGAGTCTTCTCGTTCCACCACCTGAAACTTAAAATGCATGTTAAGGCATATAAAACAGGGAAGTAAAAATCATATCTTGGTGGGTCCTTATTAATTTGATTAAGGATGATATTTGTCAAGCAAAACATATTAAGTTTAGTAGATCTCCGAGGTATCCAACAGATCTAGAGAAAGAAGCAGGTCCGTGCTACTCTCTCGCTTAATGGTGGAAAATCCCGAGTTCTTTTAAACCTATTATGTTGCTTAATAATTCATCCTATAAATACCCTTAGTGCTCAATGAGCATTGATGTCTCAATTATCCCTAAGAATAGGGTAACTATCACTTGTAATTCAATTTAAGAATTATGTGGGTGAAGACCCCTTAAAGAGACAAGTTTAAGAGACAGCCAAATTTTGACTTGGACTTGTAGTGTTTGAAAGATGTTCCAACTTTCAATGATGTTTACTTTTCTAATCCTTATTTAAATGAAACTTGATTTAGCCTAAGTCACTACGATGCCCTTAAGATTTTGGTGAGTATCTTAGTCATTGCAGATGAAATCAACTTATAAGTGATGGTGATGATTCATGTTTTTTTTGTTTCTTTGTTCATCAAATAGGGGAATTAAATTATTGAGTTATTAACACCCAAAATCATACCCCTAAATCTAGGTTCATTTAATCCGCTAAACTCCCAAATTTATGTAATTTAAGGAAATTGCAAATTTATCCTTTTTAATTAGGACAAGTGAGGTTGGTTTCTACCAGTTAACTCATTGTGTTTCAAACATCCAAATATGTTAATTAAAATCAAATATTTCCCATTTTCCTTTTCTAAAATTAGGCCTAAATTTTAATTAAGTCTAAATTTCCAAAATTACACATTTGCCCCTAATGCTTTATCATATCATAATTCATCAAATTTAACCCAAATGACTTTGAAATTTTTATCCTACCTCAATCATGGGCCAATTGAGACATCAGAGGAGAAAGTGTGATTTTTCAAAATTTAATTTATCTATATAATTGTTTTTAATGCAAAAAATTGGATTTTTCAAAGAAAATTCCTAACTTGACCAAGGTAAAACCTAATCCCTTAAAATTTTTACTCAAGGCAGGATTAGACTAGAAAAGCCTTTGGAAAAAATTTCATGATTTGTTGAATTTTATTTGAATTTTAAGAAATATTTTAAGTTCTATAGTGTTTATTAATTATAAAATATTTTAAATGTGGAAAATTAAGTTTTATATTTTTATTAAATCTCTCTAATGTTAAGGGACATAGAGAAATAAATTTCACATTTTTTTTTTATTTTTCTTTGAATTATTGGAATTATTTTAGTAAAAATCCATTTTTAGCCTTAAAAAAATTATTTTTAAGCTTCAAAATTCAATATCTTTATTTAGAAAATCAGAAAAAATATCTCAATTGTTCCTAATTGCTTAGGCAGTAATTTAGAACATTTTCATGAATTTTATTATTTTTGTGATTTTTATAGATTTTTAGTTATTTTAAAATTTAAAAGTAGGATAAAAATCAAGTTTTTATTTTAAATATCATTTTTTTTAGAAAATACCCTTGATCACAGAGAACTCAAAAAATAATTTTTATAAATTTTTTAGCTATGTTTTAATTTTTAAAATCCATTTAAGTGCCAGAAAATATATTTATTTTTAAAAATCAACTTAAGTTACCAAATGAACTCAAAATGCTCTGAAATTTTTATAATAAGTTCTCTAGATCTAAAAAATAGTGGAGATCAAAGATCAAGTCATTTTGATGTTTTTATTTTTCAAAATTAATTATCTTAGTGATTTAGGGTTTGTAAAGATTAGGTGTATTCTTAATGACTTAACTCGTGAAATTATTTCTAAAGGATCCTCTAGTCATGGTAAACCTTCCAAAATTTTCTTGGAAATTTCTAATCAAGATGCTAATTATCATCATTAATTTATGCAAATAATAGAAATAAACTTAAAAAATATGGATCTCTGTTTAGAGACCTCCTTTGACTTTAAAAAAATTAGAGGATGTTCCCTAAGACAGGCACAACAACATGCTAAAATTTTAAGCCATGGTGATATTCCTACTTGCATAGAGATTCAAAACATTCAAATCAGTGTTTAATTAATTAAAATTAAAAAATGCATCAAATGGACTCCAAATCATTTCCACATTTTTCTTCTCTATTCACTGAGCAAGAGAGTATTTTTATTTTATTTTATTTTTATGATTTTTCTACACCAAGATATGAATTTTTTAAGTTAGGGATCAATTTTTTATTTTTTAAATTCCCTATTTATCTATTTAAACGCGTCATGCTGACTGGATTCTAGGCAGCTCCGAAGGCACACGTGGCGCGCTCTTGTTGGACGTCAACATCCATGTAGCTACTGACTCGACCTGCAGTTCATGTAAGGAAGCGCTGCCCAGCTCGATCTCCTCAGTCCATCTGATACACGGGTGATCGGACGACTCCCCTTCATCGTCCCCGATAGAGTGATCCCGTGACCATCCACACTTAAACCCTAAGATCTCGGCCTAGACTCAACCAAATTACTTCGGGTTTGATCCTAAGGACTCTTCTAAGTGAGACGAACATATCCATATGGTAATCATGCAATTAAATTAAGCCTAATCAAATGGAGAATCAAAATAGGCTCGGGAGGAGGAGAGGTTCAATACCTTGGCTCTGAGAAGTGTAGCTTTGATTAAAGGTGCTCGTCACATTCATTGGGGTCCAAGGAGGCTAGAGATTAGGCCTCTAGCTGTGGTGCAAAGCTTAGGTAGGAATTAGACCAAGCCCAATTTTAGGTGTTGGTCTAGAGCTATGCTAGGGGCTCTGTGGAAGGGGAATTTGATGGGGCTTTTCCTTATCTCACTATGGTGAAGGTGTGGGTAAGTTTAATTTCATTTTTGTGGAGTGTAGGAGTGTAATGAGCTCTGTCCTAGTTTTAGGCAGAGATTCAAGCTCAAAATTGGGATCCAGCAAGGGGATTCAGGGCAATGTGGTGGTTGGATTGCACTGAAGAGGTCTCAAAGAGGCTTTAGTATCAATTTGGGGAAGTCTCTCAGAGGAAATTTTAGCACCCCTCCCATGGTCGTGGAGGGGAGCTTTTATAAAAATTGGCTTAAGGCTTGCTGCAATGGTCAATTAGGGGGTAAAATGTACTGCCTAGGTGGAGGGCAGAGAGGCTCCAACATTTAATTTGGATGAGGTGGCCTCAAGGTTTGAATTGGGTTTAATCCCATGGGGTGGCTCTCTATTTGGCAATTTTTCAACCACTAGGCCAGCCGACCATGGTAGGGGGAGGTCACTAGGAGCTAAGGGAACCCAGAGGAACATGTCACAGCAATTTAATGTGTTTAGGCTTTGTTTTGGCAAAATATCCTAAGCTTAAGTAAATATGGAATGAAATCCCTTAATTTAAGGGACCTTTGGTCCATGAAGAGGCTTAGGCTGGCCAATAGGGTCCAACTAATGGCTATGGACTCATTAATTTGGTGACTTTGGGGTAGTTAGGCCACCTTTAGTGCATGGGCTCAGTGTGGGTTCAAGTGATCAACGCTTGGGTTTGGGCTAGTCTAGCCATGTAAATTGGCTCAATTGGTTTATCAACATTGTGTATGTGATTGTTATGAAGATTTTTTGAGAAGAATTGAAATGATTTTAAGTTCAATTGGAGGGTCAATTTGGAGGTTTTTTAAATTTGGTCAATTTGGGCATGTTGGGCTAGACTTGGGTCTATGGTGGGTTAACCTTTTAACCTTGGGAGAAGTCCAAATTTAATGGTCCAAATGATCAAGGAAAATGTTGTAAAGGTTTTTCATGAAGAAATAGAGTGGAAATTTTTGGGCTAATGCTATCAGTTTGGTGAGATTTTGAGACATGGCCAATTTGAAGCAAATTTGGGGATTTTGGACTTAGGTTGAAATCAACTAAAATTGAGGCCTCACCAAGGCCAATTTAAGGTCATGTTTGATGTATAGGAATATTAGGAAGGCTTTTCAACACAAATTGTGGCAAGTTGAGTAGGCCATGGGTTCAATTTGGTGGAACCAAATCATGGGGAAAAAATTGGGGTTTTGATCTAAATCAAAATAAGGCTCAAATGATGGACCAATTGGGCTTGGATTTGATCTATATTGGTCACATTGAGGGTGAATTTGTGTTTAGAATTAAAATTGGGGGAAAATGAGACCAATTTGATAGACATTTGAGGTAGATTTAGGGAAAAATGGGTCTTTAAAAGATAATTTGGGAGTTTTGGTCAAAGATGGTCAAATTGGCCAAATTGGGTCATATTGTAGTTGAGAAAAATGAAATTAGGATTAATTGGAAGATTTTGGGAATTTTTAGAATTTTGGGCTAAGGAGGTGTATTTTGGTAATTTGACAAATTTTGGTGATTTTGGGTAGTTTGGGTGTTTTCAAGATGTTTGAAATGATTTTTGAACCAATTTGTGTATTTTGGGTAAATTTGGGAATTTTGGCCAAATTTGGAGTCCCAATGGTATTTAGGTAATTTAGGGGAGTTTTTGGGTATCTTGGTAGAGTTGGAGTGCCAACCACCATAAATAAGCCATGGACCAATGGAAACCCCATTTTGGGTCCTCTATGTAGTTGTCTTAGCTAAATCCTAGCCTAGGGCTACTGGGTTTGGGGGACCACCTACATGAGTCTCCCAAAAGTATCAAGGGACCAAAGCCTAGAAGTTTAAGTTCAGGGTTGTGAGTGATTGTGAGTGCAAGTATGTAATTTAAGCCTTAGAGCAACACCTAGGGTCAACCCTAAGGTCCAGCAGTTCTAAGGGTGACTCGTCTTGAGTTCCCCTATAATGACCTCACCTACTAAGTGCTGGAGGTTAGGACCAATATGTGGAATTTCAAATTGAGTAGAGAAGAGTCTGGAATTTCTAATGGTGAGGATTCCTTTTCTAGTTTTCTAAGAATACTTAATAGGAAATTTCTATGGCTAGACCTTAGGCTACTAAAGTGGAAAAACTAAACCTAAACTAAAAGTGAGGTCAACAAACAATATCATCATAAAGCTTCAAAGGTGGAGGAGTAGGTGATACACTGATAAAAGATAGCGTTTTTATAGACATTTTTATACCTATTTTTGAGATATTGCACTTTAATGAAAGGTATTTATGTGTTTTTTATATCAAGTACAATCAAATAGATGGAAAATGCTAAAAGGAGTGAAAATGTGTCAAATTTGGAGCAAAAATGAAGAATATTGCAAAAATGACTTGGGCTCCTAAGCCCCAGGTACCCTGCGCTTAAGTACCAGGTACCCTGCGCTTAAGTGCCAGAAGTAGTTACTTGATGAATTATTTAATTTGAGCGGGATTTTTAAGAGGTGTTTGAAGCAACCGTTGATAAAAATGTGGGAAATATCCCATGGACATGAAAATACATTCAGTTGGCTTTTGAGGAAGCATCTTCTAGACGATTCATTGAATAGAGACACCTTTCTGAAGATACACCAAGGCACCTTTTGGATTTTTATTAAAGAAGACTTGAATCATCAAATCCAGGTCAGAGGCTATCCATCCACGAAACTTTACAGCCCACTGCCGCTGTCGTTCATCAGCTCCTCCGTCGCCGGCCACCTTTAGTATATTTTATTTTATTTTGAGTTTTAATATGTATTGTGAGAGAAGTAATAAAATTGAAAGGAACTTCAAGACATTTGGTGGAGAGGATTTGAGACAATTGTTTATCTTTGTGTCTATACTTGGTTTCAATTTAAATTTCTTGTTTATATGCATGATTTCTACTTTTAAGCTCATGTGTAGTTGTATTTTCTCCATGAATTTTGAGGAGTTTTCTTTATATTTTTTATTAAAATGATAAGTGATTAAATATTTAAGAGAAACTTTTAAGAAGTATTAGACTTCAATGTTGGAAGAAGTTGTGATGATTTGAAACCTTGCACTTCATTTACTTCTTGATTTGGCCAATTAGGATGTTAAAACCTGTTGTGAGAACATGTAAGATCCAAGATGGTATTGGCTCAGTCAACAAATGGTTAGAATAACATATTGATTGTATGAATGAAAATACAGTTCATGAGGTTGAGTGCAAATAAATAGAGAAATACATTTAAAGGGTGTGGAATTAGATGACGTTAGAGTGACAAGCTAAAGCCCCAAATTTGATTTACAGTTTTAGGTTTTAATACGAGATGTTAGCCCCCAGGTGGAGGGAAAAGAGGGAACTCTAGAGTGAGAGCTAGTATCTTTCCTGCCTAGCCGGTCTTCAAGACTATTAAAAATATAGATTAACAAATATTACTTGTATCATCTCTAGTAAGGGTAACTGTTGACCTCATTTTTGGTTGAGGTTTAGTTTTTCCTCTTTAGTAGCCTAGGGTCTAGCCATAGAAATTTTCCTGTTGACTATTCCTAGAAAACTAGACATGGAACCCTCACCACTAGAAATTCCAAACCCTTCTCCACTCAGCTTGAAGTTCCACATATTGCTCTCAACCTCTAAATACTTAGAAGGTGGGGTCACTGTGGGGGAAACTCAAGATGAGTCACCCTTAGGATTGCTGGACCTTACGGTTGACCCTGGGTGTTGGTCTGGAGCTAAGGCTTTCTCTACACTTACAATCACTCACAACCCTGAACTCAAATTTCTAGCATAGATCCCTTGATCTTTTGGGATACTCATGTAGATGGTCCCCTAAACCTACTAGCCCTAGGGCTATGGTCTCGCTAGAACCACTACATAGAGGACCCAAAATGGGGTTTCCATTGGTCCATGGCTTATTGGTGACGATTGGTACCTCCACTCTACCAAAATACTCATCTTGGCCTTTTACCTCTAAAACACCCCCTAATTACCAAAATACCCCTCTTGGGCTCAAAATCCCAAAAAATTCCAAAAATTCCCAAAAATATCCCAATAAATCCAAAATATTCCCAATTTCATTTCTCTC
Organism: Phalaenopsis aphrodite; assembly: GCA_003013225.1. Lineage (NCBI taxonomy): Eukaryota > Viridiplantae > Streptophyta > Magnoliopsida > Asparagales > Orchidaceae > Phalaenopsis > Phalaenopsis aphrodite. The sequence continues at coordinate 146,411 of NEWO01000528.1, read as the reverse complement.
CACTACCACATAACCCAATTTGGCCAATTTGACCATCTTTAACCAAAATCCCCAAATTGACCTTTAAAGACCCAAATTTCCCCAAATCCAACTCAAATGTCCATCAATTGGGTCTCAATTGACCACAATTCCAATCCTAAACTCAAACTAACTTTTTATATGACCAAACCAAACCAAATCTAAGCTCAATTGGTCCATGATTTGAACCCAATTCTGATTTAGGTCAAACCCCCAATTTTGACCAATTGACCTATTCTCACCAAATTGAACCCATAGCCTAGTCAATTGGCCTCAATTAATGTTTTAAAATCTTTATTAAATTCCTAAAGATCAAAATCAACCAACAATTGGAATTGGTGAAGCCTCAAATCCATTTGATTTTGGCCTAAATCCAAAATTCCCAAATTTAGCCCTAAATTGGCTAAGTCCCTAAATTTCACCCAATTGATTGCCTTAACCTACCAATTGACATCCAATTCATGTTTAAAACTCTTCATGAGGTCCCTATTAACCATTTACAACAATCAATTTGGACTTAGCCCAAGGCTAACCCAAGCTAGACCCAAACCTAGCCCAACATGACCAAATTGATTAAAGTTCAAAATTCCTTCAAATTGGCCCTTCAATTGCACTCAAAACCACTTCCATCCTTCACCAAAGTTGTTCCTTATGATCATCTACACCAAATGCAGCAATCAATTGAGCCAATTGACATGGCTAACTAGCCCAAACCCAAGTTTTGGTCATTTGCACCCACTTGGACCCATCCACTAAATGTGACCTAACCACCTTAAAGCCACCAAATTAACTCCACCACAACCATTAGTTGGACTTAGTGACCAGTCCAAACACCATGAAATCACCTAAATCAAGCCATGGACCAAAGGTCCCCCAAATTAAGGGATCTTATTTCCAAAAATGTACATGCTTAAGATATCTTTGCCAAATCCAAACACATTTGCATTAAATTGTTGTGATGGATTCCTCTGGGTTTCTTGAACTCCTAGCCACCTCCCCCTGGCCGGCCGGCCATCCTAGTGGCCGAAAAAGCCCAAAACCAAGAGCCACCCCCATGGCACCTCACCCAAATCAAACCTAGAGTCCAGCTCATCCAAATCAAACTGTGGAGCTCCTCTGCCCTCCACCT
>NEWO01000528.1:60665-72715 GCA_003013225.1 Phalaenopsis aphrodite | reverse complement strand
ATCAGGATAGCCACATACCCAAAACCAAAACTAAAATCAACCAAGATAAAATTCACCGCCACAACATTCAAAATATAAAAACAACTCAAAATTTAATCACGAACATCATACAAAACCACAACTTCAACATAATTAAGATGTCTCTATCGGATGATCGGGAATCCCTCGGAGGAGGTAACCTACGGTTACTAACGAGGCTTCCCACGGTTTAAATGAAATTATGGAACTCATTAAGTTGGGTTTGATAAATTCATTTGGACTAAGTGAATCTAATAGAAAATAGTGATGCCGGAACGAGGGAACCGTAGGATCCCAACCGGTGTTGCTCTAATCAACTTTAATATGTCCTCATAAAATTTAAATAACTTCAACCATAGGGCCACCTGATTTGATATTATAACTTGACACAATAGATAATTCAAACTTATCGCGACAGGAGCTTGGAGCTAGCATGGTGGGCATCACGGCCATCTTCAACAGCAAAAATTGTCTTCCTCAGCTAAACCAATCTTCCTTCCTTAGACTTAAACAACAAAGCCATAGGACTTCGAGGTTGTTTGCTTATGCAACGCAAATCCTCACCTTATATTTAGGCCTTTGCATAGCCCTGCTATACAATATAAGCCCTAACTCGTCGTTGTCATTTGTCACGACCTAAATCCTCACATCTTCTAGGCTATTTGTGTGATCATTTTACACCAATGTAAGCCTTAAAATAATAAAATTGGCAGAATGAAACACCTAAATATTTCTCCTCAAAACTGAAGCCAAACATTAGGATAGCTTGGGAAGTCACCGAGGTTCTCCTCTGGATCCATGACATCCCCTAGTTCTTCCTTCCTTTGGATTCTACAATAAAATGTTCCAAATTTGAACTAATCCCTTTTCACACCTCTACGTTTGATTTCGTTGAAGAGTCCTACCCTTTGCAATTTCTTGAAGATGATATATCTTGATTTTTATCGAGGGTCTTCTTAAGTGACTTTGGTCATTTAAGATGTAATTAACTATAGGGGCTTGCCCTTATAGGAAGCATGTCCGAACCTAGCTTAATATAAACCCTATTTAATCCTTTATATTAAATAGGGGAACTTGTCGGCAAGTATAAAGGTTAAGCAGACCAAACGGGCGTCATACTTTCCTTAGTTTATTTTGATTGAGCCTCATCCTCAAGTCTTGTGTTTATCCTTCGGGATAGATAAAGAATTCAAGGTACATTGCTCTTTCATTTTAAACTATGAAAAATATGGGGTCAGTTTGATTTCATACTTCAACGTCCTTCAGAAGCGGGCGAAGGGATTTCGATTCCGACAGCTTCTTACGGGCAACCCCACAAACCAACCCGAAATAACGCCGAAAAGCGGCCTTGGTCTAGAGATGGGTTAGAGGGCTCAATAGAGAGGGGTTTTGATGGGGATCTTGCTCTCTTACTCTGGTGAAGCTCAAGAGCAAATTAATTTGGAATTTGGGGGAGTTTTGAGGATGGCTAAAATTTTCCCTAATTTTAAGCTAAAGAAATGAGCTCAAGTGATGGGGGAAATGGCGAAAGGATGGTTACAAAGGGATTAGGGGGTCTCAGAGGAGCTCTGGGAGCAATTCAACAGAGCTTTCCTAAGGAAATTTTGATTGCCTTATTTTAAGCCATGGAATAGAAGTTTAAGTAAAACAGCCTAGGGTGGCTACCTGGCTTCCAATTGATTGCAATGTGGAGCTGGGTAGAAAGCTTCAAGGTGCTAAGGGCCAATCAGAGTTGGGCAGCTTGGATGGGTTCTTTTCAATTTAAATTAAGAAGGGTGGCTCTAATTTTTAGGATTTTTCGGCCACTAGGTCAACCGATAAGGCCAGGGGTGGTGGCCAGAAGGTCAGGTGAGCTAGAGGGAGGCTTAATCATAATTTACCCCCAATGATAAGTAATGATGAGGAAGATATTTTGATTATGGCTCAAAAATTGTAAGAAATCCCTTAATTTGGGTACCCATTGGTCCATAGCTTGCTTGGATGGGTTTAGGATGGTTTAGCTTGGTCCAAAGGGTGTATTTGGTGGTTGTGGTGTCATTAATTTGGTGGTTTAGGCATGGTTAAGTAAATTTCGGTGCAAGGGTTTAATTAGGGTCAAAATGGCTAGAAGTTGGGTTTGGATTAGGCTAGCCATGAGAGTTCATTTGATTGATCAACATTGTGTAGAAAATTGTCATGAAGGTTTTTTTGTGAATGATTAAAGTAATTTTGGCAATTGGAAACTCAATTTGAAGGATTTTTGGATTTTGGTCAATTTAGGGGTGTTGGGTTAGACTTGAGTCTAGGTTGGGCTAGGGTTGGGTTAGGCCTAAATTGATGATTGAAAATGGACTATAAGAATTTCTTGAAAAGTTTTCAACATCCATTGGGTGTCAATTTTGGGGTTTGGGTATTCAATTTGGTGGAATTTGAGGACAGCCAATTTGGGGCAAATTTGGGGATTTTGAATGTGGGTTGAAATTGGGTAAAATTGAGGCTTGAACAAGGCCAATTGAGGGTCTAATTTGATGTGTAGGAGTGTTAGGAAGAATTTAGGATTCAAATTGAGGCAATTTTGTGGGCTTTTGGGTTTAATTGGATGAGATTGGGTAGTATAGTCAAAATTGGGGGTTTTGACTTGGATCAAAATTTAGCTCAAAGCATGGGTCAATTAGGCTTGGATTTGGTTTGGATTGATCATATGAAAGATGAATTTGAGTTTAGGATTGAAATTAAAGGGAATTCAAGCCAAATTGATGGACATTTGAAGTGAATTTGGGTAAATTGGGTGTTTGAAGGCAATTTGGGGATTTGGGTCAAAAAGGTAAAATTGGTTTAATTTGGATCAATTGAAGGGTCAAAATTGGTTTTTGAGACATTTGAAGTGATTTTGATGTTTTGGGAAAGTTTTGGGGTGCCAAGGGTATTTCTTGTAATTTTGGCAATTTTAAGAGTATTTTGTTAATTTTGGAATTTTTGGGTGAATTTGGTCAATTTGGGTATTTTAAAAATGGTTTGAAATGATTTTTGAACAACTTTTGGTATTTTGGGTGAATTTGGGAATTTTGGCCAAACTTAAGGTTTCCAGGGCATTTAGGTAATTTGGGTGGATTTAGAGGCAAAAAACCAAGCTAAATATTTTGGTAGAATTGGGGTGTCAACCACTATGTATGAGATATAGACCAATGAAATCCCCATTAGGGTCCTCTATACACTAGTCTTAGCTAAACCCTAACCTAGGGCTAGTGGGTCTAGGGGATCATCTACTTGAGTCTCCCAAAAGATTAAGGGATCAAAGTCAACAAATCTGGGTTTTAGGGTTGTGAGTGGGTATAAGTGATAGTGAGTGTAAGTGAGTGAAATAGCTCCAGACCAACACCTACAGTCAATCTAAGGTCAAACAAACCTATGGGGACTTTCCTTGAGATCCTCCATACTGACTCCACCTATTAAGTGCTAGAGGTTAGGACCAATATGTGGAACTTCAAGTTGAGCAAAGAAGAGTTTAGAGTTTCTAATGGTGAGGGACCCCTTTCTAGTTTTCTAGGAATAGTCAATAGGAAAGTCCTATGGCCAGACCCTAGGCTACTAAAGAGGGAAAACTAAACCTCAACCAAAAGTGAGATCAACAACTACCAACTTTTTTTTAAGTTGCAGCCATGTATGTTTCATAGTGTGCTTATTTGCTTTTATGTTATACTCCACTGCAAATAAGTCTGATGAATCTTTGTATTTTAAGAAAATTAAAATTTGATCAATTAAATTCTTACTCCTATTTTTAATTTTTGTACTTGCATATTTACGCTATAAAAATTCCTACAAGCATGTTATAGTTAATTTTCATTGTTGCTTATTTATATATGATGCTAAAATGTTTTATTTCTATTAAAAATTTAGGTTTGAGGGGATAAAAAATTTTAAAAAATCATAAAAGTTTATTTGTTCTCAAAAGTATTTCAAATAAATTTGATTTTAATTTAAAAAATGATTATGTATAGGAAGTTATATTAGCGAAGTAAAATTTTGATTTTAGAAATGAGTATGAGAATTTAGTTAAAATTTATAGTAATGAAAAAAAACTTAAAAGTTAAAATTTTTTTAGTGTGGAAAATGCTAAGTATTGTGTAACTATTTTTAGTAGGAAAAATTTGTATTTTTGTAAAATTTAGAAATTTAGACTTTTTATTTTCAAAACATAAATTTCTTTTATTGAATTTAATTTTCAAAACTATTATTATGTTTTTAAGTCAAAAAAATATCAACTCTTTGCTTTAGGAACTGAAGAGTGAAATTGAAAACCATTAATGCCATATCCAGATATAGTAATCCTTGCCTGAAAAAGAAAAAAAAAGAGAAAAAGAACAAAAAAAGAAAAAGAAAAAAAAAAGAAAAAGATGAAAAAGGGATGAAAAGCTTGAGGATTAGTGCCTAATCAAAAATTGGTTCCACATCTGATCTTTTTAAAATATAAAATTTGAGAAACTCTTAAACTTAAGAATATAATATAGTGAGTAAAATTATGCTTAATAAAAATTTTAAGGTGGAGATGATAAAATGCCAAAACTATATATTGGAAAATTTACAATATTTATAATTAGTTAGAAACTCATATTTTCAAATTTCTTAACATTAAAAGTTTCTAAACTTTAAGTTGGTCTGATTTTTGGTCTGATTTACTAATATTTTTTTAAATTTGACTACTATAATTCTACATCAAAATTTAAGTAACTCCTAAATAAACTCATATACATTATCTTTTTATGTTAGTTTTTAAATATTGAAACGTCACTTGAGGATAAGTAACATCTTAAGTTTGGGGGATTTTGATACACCTAAAATATATAGTAATTTTATACACATTTTTATACATATTTTAGAGATATTGTACTTTAATGAAAGGTATTTGTGTATTTTTCTTTCAATTACAGACAGATAGATGGATAATGCTAAAAGAAGTGAATAAGGGTCAAATTTGGAGCAAAAATGAAGAAAAGTGCAAAAATGAACTGGGGTGCCTAAGCGCTAGAGGCTCCGCTCCTAAGCACCAAGTACCCCGTGCTTAAGTGTCAGAAGTAGTTAGTTTATGAATTATTTAATTTGAGCAGTTTTTCAAGATGTGTTTGAAGCAACCCTTGATAAAAACGTGGGAAATAAACTATGGACACAAAAATTCATTCAATTGGCTTTGTAGGAGGCAACTTCTAAAAGATTCATTGAATGGAGACACATTTTTGAAGAGACACAAATGTACCTTTTGGATTTTCGTTAAAGAAAACTTGGATCATCAAAGCTTGGACAGAGGCCAGCCATCTGTCAAACTTTACAACCCACTGTCACCGCCGCCGCGCATCGCTATCGCTACCGCCGACCACCTTTACTTTATTTTTTTTTTATTTTGAGTTTTAGTTTGTATTGTAAGATAAGGAAGAAAATTCAATGGAATTCAAGACATTTGGTGGAGAAAATTTGAGATAAGTGTTTATCTTTGTGTCTACACATGATTTTAATTTAGATTTCTTGTTTATGTACATGATTTCTACTTTTAAACTCATGTGTAGTTGTGTTTTCTCCATGAATTCTGAGTAATTATCTTTATCATTTTTTCTTAAAATGTTAAGTGGTTAAATATTTAAAAGGAATTTGTTTGAAGTATTCGACTTCAATGTTGGAAGAAGTTGTGATGATTTGAAACCTTGCAATTCATTTACTTCTTGATTTGGCCAATTAAGATATTAATATCTGTTGTAAGAACATGGAAGATTATAGATGGTATTGTCTCAGTCAAAAATTGGTTGGAATCACACATTGATTTCATGAATGAGAATATAGCTCATTGGGTTGAGTGCAAATAAATAGAGAAATATATTTAAAGGGTATAGAATTATAAGGCTTCAGAGGGCCAAGCTAAAGCCCCATATTTGACTTATAGTTTTAGGTTTTGATACAATATGTTAGCCTCTAGTTGGAGGGATATGAGGGAACTCTAGAGTGAGAGTTATTATCTTCCCTGCTAAGTTGGTCTTCAAGACTATTAAAATTATAGATTAGCCAATGTTCTTTATAGCATCTCTAATAAGGGTAAAGAATATTACTGTTTCTATTTGACACATCACATTTAACATGCTTCCACAATAGAATTTCTTTATTTTTCACTGATTCATGATAAGAAAAAAGATAGTTTATTAACATTGCCTTCAACTTGCAAGTATTTAAGTTAAGTTAATTATTTGCTTACTTTATTTTCAATTATGAAAAATTACAAAAAGATTTGAACTTTCATTCCTATTTTAGCATCTTAAGTTTAAGTAAGAATATATTAATAAGTAAATTTTGTTACCTAAAATTAGTCCTCCATTTGGTATCGATATTCGAGACTTAATAAAAAAGTTTTATATTACTTGATAACGATACACATACTTTCGTAGTATCCCATATTGAAATATTATAACTGCATTCTTATTTGCTTCATAGTGAAAGATTTACCTAGTTTTTTCTTTGGATCATGTTTTTGGCTTTGTTGCAAATTAATAATATCTATTAAGGAAATTAATTGTATACATTACATTTCACATCTATCTATAGAGAAAATTGGGATCAGTATGTTAGACTACAAGATCTGGCTCCATGTTCCACTAATTACATCGATGCATCTCTTCATCCATGGTGTGATACTAGGTAAGATAGTCATAATGGAGCTTGTATTGCTTAGCATAGTGGTGAGATTGCTCAACAAGATAATGTAATTCCTATTACATAACAATAGATTCCTTGAAAAGAGTATTAAGGCGCTCTAAGATCGGGGCAATCGAAGCTGTGGCTTGGGGCTGAGAAGGAATAGGTTTAGATGAACTCTCCCCTCTCTCAAAGAAAATACTATTGTAAGTCCTAATATTTTTCTTTTAAATGGGTTTAAAATGATGCACTTGTTCTTTTAAATTCTCAATTCTAACTCTTGCCTTCAAATAAACAGCAAAAATCACTGAAGGATGTCCCCATCTAGTAATAATCCCACACTTAAGGATGTTATAGATACAATTATTGATCATAGTTCCTACATCTATGGACTTATAGCTTGTCATAAAATTATTGAAAAGAACTCCATCTCTCATCACCTCAAAGAATTTTGTGGAGGGCAGAAGTTTAGTAGAAATAAAATAATGTCAAACTTTAGAGTCAGTGTTCAAGTTAAAGCCTTGGATATTAATCTTCTTATAATCATGGATCCTCCAAATACCACAATTATCTATTAGAATATCTAGGATTTCATCTAGGTCATAATCAAAAGGCATAAAATTAGAATAAAAATTTTCTGCAATATTAGATAGATCAAAGAGTGAATTAATTTTTGTAGAAAAAATCTACCTTATTCCCTCCCACAAATACCTTCTCCCCCTCTTGATGTTATAGATTAGCAAAAAGTTCTCTTACAATGGGAATCACTCCCACCCAAGTTTCATAACATCTTCCATTATCTCTTTGTTTTTATACCTTCCACTCTACCACAGGGTTAAATTAACCCCATCTCTGGAACTAACTTATTTGCTACCAAAAAGCCGATATACTTTGTTTCATTTTCACGCTAAAGAATTTCTTGGTATCAAAGAAAGCTTTCTTCTAGCAATACATAGTTTTGGGCTCTATGTAGCAAAAGAGATATGGTATATAAATAACAAAATTGGATTGAAAAATAAAGAAGTAGAAGAAAATACTAAAATAGGAAAGAAAAATGAATAGAAAGGTTGAGGTGACCTCACCTATAAGCTACGAAAACAAAATGCTTCTTGTTTCTTCACCTCATCTCCTTCTTCATCTCTATATCTCACTCCTCCTTCTCCTTATTGTCCTCTTATATTTGGTCACTAGGTAGGAATGGATCTGTTGAATGTGAGGGAAAATGTGAACGAATGCATAGTAAAGTGGCATGAGGCCTAGGCATTGAAAGGGGTCGTGTATAGGTACCAAAATATATCTAAGAATGGGCAATGTATTGGCACATTGACCTATGTTTTGAGGTCTGACGCTATAGCAATAATCATTTAGATAACCAGTGCATATGCACTTTATTGTGGTATTGAAGCACAGAACAAAGACATGGTTCCTAGATGTTCCAAGATAGTGTAGGGGTGCTACTTTCTATGTCTTATGGTGCCTAACCACTCTAGATGATAATGAAAGTGATCACTTTAGAAAATGCATTCCTAACACTTCACCCCACTGTGCCACTGACGCACTTTAAAATAAGTTACTTTTACATATGCAATTTATACTCATTTCTTAATGATATTGCACTTTAATGGAAGGTATTTTGTGTATTTATTGGTTACAATTTCAAAAGATAGATTTAAAGAGAAAAAGGATAAAAAAATTGTATAAAAAAGAAGTTAAATTGAGCCCAAAATTGGACTGGCACCTAGGCACCGGGATCTGGCGTCTAGGAGCCAGGTAGTTAAAATGGGCTTCTAGAAAGTTGGCGTCCAAGCGCGTAAATCAACTTTTAACTTTTGACATTGAATTTGGACAAATTTTGGAAAGGTGTTGAAGTGGCTCTTGGTTATTTTCAGAGCTTTATTTAATAGAGCTTTATTTGTGGAGAGTATACAAAGTTTAGCTTTTTGTAAGAGTCTTTAGTGAGTGGTGTGAGGCCCTCTTGGGTCTATGTGTGAGAGTCTCGTCTATTATTTTGTGTTCATTTGAGAAAGCAATTAACTAGTAACTTTAAAGGATTTGCTTAAGGAGAAGTCTAAGGATAAGTATTTGTATTTTTATTTAAACTGTGTTATATTCTGAAAACTTGAAGTTTAATATAAATCATATTTTGTTGTGTTATTAATCCCAGTAGAATATAGTTGTGTAAAATTTATATAAATTTGACTCCTCTATATAACGGTGTCAAAAGCTTGATGCAATATTTATTATTAAGAAATTTAAGCAATTAATGTTAGGATTCTACGCAAGTATACATATCGTTATCAAGTAACAAATGACTTTCTATTTAAGCCCTGAATATCGATCCCACGGGAAATGTTTAAATTTAAAATGATAAATTAACTAGGAAATTCATAGAAATCAAACAAAATTTCTTTCACTAATTTTGAATGTGTAAGATGCAATCAAAGCTAAATTATTTAACTACAAGCAAAACTGAAATACAAAGTGTAAATAGTAATTATTAAACTATTAAACTAACTTTATGTGATGAAGATTTCTTATGTGAAAAAGAATATTTCCCACTACAATGAGATTTTGGTAAAATGAGATGAGATAAATGGTTTTAATATATATTATGTCATATAGGAGCAGTTTTTATTTTCTACCCTCATACAGTGTTATAGAAAATCATTGGCTAATCCCAGGTTTAGATCTTAAATCCGTGGTTAGGCTAGGAGGATACTAGCTCCCACTCCTGGCTCTCACTTCCCTTCACCTAAAGGCTAACTCTTGCTTTTGTTCTTAAACACTAAGACCAAATTGGGGATTTTAGTCTGTCACCCAAAAATCTCTAATTCTACACCCAATCAATGTATATTTCCTTATTTACTTGCACTTAACTCCATGAACAAAATACTCCTTCATGGAATCAAATGTGATCCTCACTCTGTTGTAGAACTCATACTCCATTTCCTGGATCATATGTTTCACAACACATTTTAACAATTCAATTGGCCAAATCAAAAAGTAAATTAAGTATGGAGCTGAAAAATCATCACAATTTATTTTATATTTTAATATTGGCAAGCCCATATTATCTCTTCATTTTATCATATCTCAGAGTAGGGAGAAAAATAACGAATACTCAGACTTCATGAGTAAGATACAACAAAACATAAATTTCATTTATTAAAGAAAGTTCATACAATACTAATAAACAAACAACACTTATCTGAAACTCTTTCTTAAAGAAAATCTCTTGTAGCCTCTTATAGGAAATGTAGGAAGAAGAAATCTCTCACTATTCTCCTTCTCCAACACACTTAGAGAAGAATTCACACTTGATATCTCCATAAAACTCTGAACCCTTAAAGATAAATCACTAATAGACTATTTAATGGTGGTGGAATGAAGATGGAAAAATTTTATGGAGGAGAGGTGTGGTGAATATGAGAAAGTTAGAATAAAGAGGAGCACCTTTTGTGATCAATTTCAGCCCCAAATAGAGCCTAGAGTCGGTTCTCCAATAGGTGCATCCAAAAACCCTTCAAAAAGCATCAAAATTCGTCGAATCTTCTAGAAATAGTGTTTGAACCGACATTGGCACCATCGGCACCCATTCTGGCGTCGTCGATGCCAATGTCCCATATTTAATTTCGCTGAGTAAAATCTATCAACCTTCTGTAAGTCTGCGCCGACGGCGCTGAGTATTTCTTGAAAAATGCCATTTTAACTCCAAATTCAATCCTTTTTGCTTCCTTCTTGCTTCAAGTCCTAAAAATCAACAACCTATAAGAAAACATAAAAATACCTTCCATTAAAGCGCAATATTACCAAAAATAAGTAAAAAATATGGGGCTAAAAATTAATATATTTTTAGTGTATCAAAATTCCCCAAACTTACATGTCACTTGTCCTCAAGTAACTCCTATACTACATAAAAATATGATTTATGGTAAAGAATTTAACTTCTAAAATTCTATATTTTAGTCCACTAAATACAATAGCATAACTTAAGAAAAATTCAAAACAACTCCAGTTAATACTAAAGGTATAAGAATATCCAGCAATCAAGTCTAAGATTTCTAATTCTATATTTTTTTCAAGAAAATTGCACATTGTCATATTACTGTCACTAAGAGTATTCATATGAAAAAGAACTTCATGAAACTTTACTATTAAATAAGTTAATACTCAAATTTAAGTTTAGAAAATGTAGTTAAGCCTTCTTCTTTAAGTTGATTGAAGTGAAGCCAATTTTTAATTAGGCAACTTCTCAAGCTTCTCGCCATATTATCTTTTTCTTTTCTTTTCTTTTCAGGATTCTTTTCAATCCTTTTTCATTTCATTTCATTTCTTTTCTTTTCTTTTCTCTCTTTTTTATTTATGTGAGGTTTACTATATCTCGATAGCCTTTAATGATTTTGAGTTTCACTACCCTCTTCTTAAAATTAAAAACTTTTCACATTTCTTCACTTAACAAGTTTATATTTGCTTAAAGATTTCATAAACTTTAATTCTTTTCTTCTTACATGAATTTTTAAGATTTTTAACACTTCAAAAATACAAATTTCTTTACTTAAAATAGAAAAACATAGTCTTATTCTCTTAGACCAAATATCTTACCCTCTAAAATTAACCTTCATTATTGAAAATTTTTACTTAAGTTTACTATATATTTAGAAAGATAAATATAGTTATCTAAAGTTAACCTCTAATACCAAATGTCGTGTTAAATTTAAAAATTTTAAAAATATAGCTAAGTGAGGACAAATGAAATTAAGTTTCTTTCTTTAAAAAGGAATTTTTTTCCTCCCCAAATATAAATTTTTAAGAGATTTAGCATGAAAAATTGAAAAAAATAAAGGGTGAAAGAAAACATTAAATACATAAAGGAAAGACTTTCTTGTTGAAGGTTCTGATTTCTGAAACTTAACTCTGAAATATTGCATGTGCTAATATGAAATGCTACAAGACTTAAAACATTAAATTGCACATAATACATATAAAATCTGCTAAGAAAGAGTTAATTACAATACATTTAACAAAATACTAAAACTAACAATAGAACTAAATTGAATTTCAAATAACAAATAGTTTTGAGTTTCTATAGTTTATAACACAATAAAACAGAGTCTCACCATCTAACAACAAACGGTCTCAACAATATAACAAAAACAAATACTAAAACAACAAAGTACAATCAAACATAAAATAAAAGAAAGATCAAACTACAAATCACTAGTTATCGTCTTCTTCTTCTTTTTCCACATTCAAATTCTTTTGCTGATATGGAGTTAAGAGAGGGTGAGTATGAAACTCAACTGAGTGATCACCCTTCATGTATCTCAACATCACATCATCATAAGAAGCATCATACTCAAACTTTTGCCGAATCAAATCAT
>NEWO01000528.1:24691-60320 GCA_003013225.1 Phalaenopsis aphrodite | reverse complement strand
GAGTGTGAAGATCAGGGCAGGGTGTGCCAATCCACCAGTGGTCTCTCCTAAAGCAATAGATCTAGTGTTCACATAAATAATAAAGCCTACATTTACCCTCATCATATGTTGGATACAGTAGTTTAGGATGGCTCTATCCTTGGTCACCTCACTATGATGATTTGTCTGTATCATTCTTCTATAAATAAATTAGTGTCATGCCTTAGATACTACATTAAGCATAGAAAGAGGAGAGTTTACCTTAACTCCATTTTCACTTTCCAGGTTCCTCTTCCATTAGTAAGAAAAGAAATAACCTTATCCAAGGCCTCTTTTGTAGCAGAAAACGATTTATACTAGCAACTGTACACATCTTCTAACTGATAAAATTCATTAATTTTACTTTGAGTAAACTCCACCATTTTCCCATTAACAAAAACAAAATCATCAGAAGCCTCTGTAAAATTGGCGTAGAACTCCAGCACTACACCAATAATAGCCTTAACAGTAAAATGACAGAAATTTTCCCACTACCGAGCATTGATCAATTGCTCGAGTTTTCAACCTGGATTTTTAAAACCACGATCTGAATTACCTTTTTGTTTTCAAGTAAACTTTTAAATCGAGCACTAGCCCTGAAATTGACAAATTTTATTCATCATAATCTACTTTTCTTTTTCTTTTGCTCATTCTCGGGGTCTTAGTAAATCTAAGAAAATTTGATAAAATTCCGAATAAATTCCTAAAATTTTAAAAATCACAATGTAAAATGCTTTAAACTTAAATCTACTAAGTAAGAGTTCTTCATCAAAGAATTTTCTTAAAATCCCTTAAAAAATTCCAAAATTTTTGGATTTCGATAATGTGAGATAAATCCTTGCTGAAAATCTAAAATTTTTAGTTTAAAGTGTAGCTCATACCTACAGAAGATGAAATCCAAAGTTCCTTTGCCTTGAAATCGCTCTAAATCCGTGCAAATGTGAGCCCTATGTGTAAAATTGGAGGTTGAAGGTGAATCAAAGGGTAAAAGTGGCGTTTTATAGTGCAAATCATGAATTTTAAGGGGTTTAGGCTATTCTCTGGTCGAGGGAGCCATCAATGCCCATGCCAGCGCCATCGGCGCTGAAGGCCTAAAAATTCCAATTTTTTATTTTTTTCAATTTTCAATTTCTTTTCAATTTTCTCCAAAGTCTTTTTAGTATTTTTAAACACAAATTTTTATTTAACAATAATTCATAAACAAATATTTTCATGAAAAATCATTTTCACAAACAACAACAATCTAACTTTTATATATGAAAATACACTTTTTACAAATACATTTTTATAATCACACTTTTACACTCGTATAGCAAACTAAATTATAAATCAACATCAAAATCAAGCCACAACACTAAACGCTAACATAAAACTATACACTCAATCAAAGTTCATAACTCTAAAGCAAAGCAAACTAAATCAAATCCACATAACTACATTAAATACATAAATATTTTAAACTAGTAGAGAGATTAAATTCTTCAATTTGCCTCATCTTCAGTGCTTTATACTCCTCTGATATCTCTCATAGATTGGTAATAAACGTAAAAATTGTAGAAGGGTCGATACGGGAATTGATCCGTCAAGATTTCTTCCATCCATCCATTTTTCTTGAACATCCGAACCAATCCTGCTTCAATTTTTCCAGTATGATCAAAATTCTCCTTCATCCTCCAAACTAGGTGATTGAAAAGGTACTTAAGATCTCCTATGGCATTCGTAATATGTTGAAGTTCTCTTTCAATTTTCTTCAATTTCTTTTACAAAACAAGTGAACTTCTAATTGTTGGTGGCATCAATGGAGTTGAAGCATGTGATGGATGATCCAAGATAGTATCTAATGCTTCATTTCCATTCTCAACATAATTATCATCAATAAGACTCATGGGCTCCCAAGGTAATAAAACTTTTTTCCAATTTTCATATGGAACTTGAGATTGACTGCAAAGTAGGAAAACAGTGAAAGGGTGCCCAAGTCCATAAATTGGCCCATTCATAATAATACCCATAACATATTTAAAAATGATGGATCCTATGTCAATGGGTTTCTCCATTTGAATGCAATAATTTAAAATAGCACTTTCTTTGGTGACTCTACTAATCTTCATAGTAGGGAGTAACTTTACAGAGATGAAGAAATGCCACTGCTTCTATATTGGATTAAGTGATGAAGCAGAGAAACAAACATATCCCTTATCTCGCATTTCTCAAATACCAATTTCATCCGTCAAAAAATTATAGACATCTTGCATCAAATCTCTCGTTGGGATAAAATTTAGATAATCACATATTGGAAAATTTTCTATCATATACAACTCATTAATTCACGCTGGAGTAAATGGTATAGCCTTACCTCATACGTAGACTACTCCTTAGGTAATTCCTTCTAAGTTGACATAGAATTCCTTCACCACTGGTACAACAACTGCAGCAGTAGTGTAGCATAGAACTTCCCATCATCTTTGTACAATGATTTTATCAATCAAAGAACTTTGATTAATCAATCCATGATTAACAAAGCCTCTTTCCTTGATCAAAGTCTTCTTCATAATAACTTTGTTGTATAATCTCTGCGCTTCAAAACTGATAAAATTTCTTCTATTAAAAACTCCATACCTGGAAGTATTTCTAGAATTGGAAGCCATGGAATTCAAAAATAGGGAGTTTTTAGTCGTCCAAGGCAGTTTTTAAAACTTTAAAAGCACCTATCAGTGGTTCTTACGGAGCGAAATCCCGCCAAAGTCCACAAAAATTTGTCCTGAACTATCAAACTGCTATCAACACCGTTAATGCCCCCAATGGCGATGTTAGTGTTATGGTTAAGTTAGCGAGCACCATTGGCGCCCATGCCGACGTCGTCAATGCCAGTGGCCAAAATCATGACTTTTCATTTTTTTTTCAATTCAATTCCAAATTTTCCTCATATACCAATATTTATCATAATTTATATTATATAAAATTGTGTAGGATTATTACGTCCTAATATATAAAACACTTATCAAACAAAATAGTAATACATAAATATATATATTTTTAATGGGTTACCTCCCATGAAGCGCTTGGTTTAACGTCGTTAGCCCGCGTACCATTTGATTAGTTAGATTGACTTAACATTAAAGCTTCTTTAAATTGTGATATGTGCCCTTCATAGTAATGTTTCAATCGACGCCCACTAACTTTAAATATATTTCCAGTGTTAGGATCTTTAATAACAACAGTTCCATAATGATAGACTTTAATTACTTTAAATGGTCCGAACCATTTAAATTTCAATTTTCCTGGAAATAATCTCAATCTTGTATTATATAATAAAACTTCTTGTCCAGGTTCAAACTTCTTTTTAATAATCTTCTGATCATGAATATTTTCATTTTCTCTTTATAGATTTTTGCATTATCATATGCTTCATTTTCAATCTCCTCAAGTTCATTTAATTGCAATAATCTTTTCTCACCAAGATCTTTGAGATCAAAATTAAATTCCTTAATAGCCCAAAATGCTTTATGATCCAATTTCACTTATAAGTGGCATGTTTTCCTAAAAAATAAGTCTATATTGAGACATTCCTATTGGAGTCTTATAAGTAGTTCTGTATGCTCATACTACAATATCTAATCTAGCAGAACAATCCAATTTATAAGGATTTACAGGTTTTTGTAAAATTTATTTAATTTCACAATTTGATATCTCTGCTAGACCGCTAGTCTGAGTATGACAAGCAGTAGAGAATCTATGCATAATATCATATTTCTTAATCAATTTTTTGATTTGTTTATTCATAAAATGAGATATTCCATCAGTAATAATTACTCTCGGCTTTCCATATCTTGTAAAAATATTTTTAATTAAAAATTTAGAAACACTCCGAGCATCACATCTGGGTACATCAATAGCTTCAATTCATTTGGACATATAATCAGCAACAAGTAATATATATAAATTTCCAAATGAAAGCATAAATGGTCCCATAAAATATAAAATCCACACATCAAAAATTTTAACTTCTAATTTGTAATTTAGAGACATTTCATTTTTCCTAGAAATATTTCTTACTTGTTGACATTGATCGCATGTTTTAATATATTCAGTAACATCACTAAAAAGAGTTGGCCAATAAAATCTGGCTTGCAAAATCTTATATGAAGTTATATTTGTTCCAAAATATCCTCCAAATTTAGAATCATGACATCTTTCTATTATCTGTTGAGTTTCCTCATAAGGCACACATATTCTAATAATTAGATATGTACATTATTTATAAAAGTATGGGTCATTCCAAAAATAGAACTTTGAATCATAAATGAATTTCCTTAGTACTAGATTTTTAATATCAGGTGATAAGATATCACTTACAATAAAGTTTATTATATCAACATACTAAGGTACATTCATTTCATCAATAGTATATAATTTTTCATCAGGGAAATTTTTTAAAATTTCATTCGCAAAATTAGTTAATATTTCTCTTTCAAGTTTAGATAAATGATTAGCTATTTGATTATCATTTATCTTTCTATCAACTACGGTAAAATCAAAATCTTGCAAAAGAAGTATCCATCTAATTAATCTTGGTTTAGCATCCTTCTTTTGCATCAAGTATTTAATAGCAGAATGATCTGTATGCAATATAGATTTAGTTCCAATTAAGTAAGGTCTAAATTTAGCAAAGGCAAAAATAATAGCTAATAACTCTCTTTTAGTAGTAGTGTAGTTAATTTTAGCATCATTCAGAGTTTTACTAGCATAATATATTACTTTAAAAACTTTGTTGTGCCTTCGTCCTAAAACAAGCCCAATAGCATAATCATTAGCATCACACATCATTTTGAATGATTTTCCAGTCAGGTTGCAGTGATTAATTTTTCTCTCAATAATTCAAATGATTTTATGCATTCCTGGTTAAAATCAAATTTCGTATGTTTTTCTAAAAGTTGGCATAATGGGTTAGTTGTTTTTGAAAAGTTTTTTATGTAGCGATTGTAGAAATCAGCATGTCCTAGAAAGCTTCTTATCCCTCTAACATTAGTAGGAGGTGATAATTTTTCATTAACTTGTATTTTTACAAGATCTACTTCTATGCCATTTTCAAAAATTTTATGCCCAAGCACAATACCTCTTGCAAACATAAATTGACATTTTTCCCAATTTAGTACTAGGTTGATTCTTTCACATACTTCCAAAACTTTTTCAAATATATTTAAACATAATTTAAATGAAGTTTTGAATACAAAAAAATCATCCATAAACATTTCCATTCCATGTTCAATAAATGCTAAAAATTGACATCATACATCTTTGAAATATTGCAGGTGCATTGCATAGTTCAAAAGACATTCTACGAAAAGCAAATGTTTCATATGAGCTTATAAATATTGTTTTCTCTTGATCCTCTAAAGCAATTGGAATTTGATGATACCCGGTATATCCATCTAAAAAGCAATAATATTTATTTCTAGGCAATCTATCCACATTTTGGTTTAGAAAGGGTAAAGGAAATTGATCTTTTCTGTTGGTCATATTTAATTTTATATAGTCGATACAAATTTGTCAACTAGTAACTTGCCTTATTGGAATTAATTCATTTTTCGCATTTTCTTAACGGTCACTCCTTTCTTCAGAACACAGTGAATTGGACTTACCCAAGCACTGTCTGAAATATGATATATAATTCCCGCATCTAACCATTTTAAAATTTATTTTTTAACAACTTCTTTCATTATTGGGTTTAATCTCCTCTGAGGATCAGCTTTAGGTTCGTAATGTTCATCTAATAAAATTCTGTGCATACAAATAAAAGGACTAATTCCTTTAATATCTGCTAAAGTCCATCCAAAAGCCTTTTTATATATTTTTAACATTTCTATTAATTTTTGTTCTCAAATTTCAGGTAATTCAGAAGATACAATAACAGGAAATGTAGATGACTCTCCTAAAAATATATATTTTAAATGGGTAGGTAATATCTTCCGTTCAAGTTCAGGTGGTTTAATACTTTGAAGGAATAAGATTTTAATTATCATTTTCCATCAAATCTAACATTTTAAATTTGTCCTAAATATAATCTAAATCTTCTTCTATCATTATGTCCTTGTTTTTAAAAAAATTCACCTTTCTTTAATTTTTCTTCAAACTCTTCCTTAAATTGTTCATTACTCAGATAATCAGTTACTTCCATCCTGAAACATTCAATATCGGTTTCTATTGCAGGATATTTCATTATCTTTGCAATATTAAATTTTACTTCTTGATCATTAACTCTCATTATTAATTCTCTTTTTTGCACATCTATCACAGCTCTCTTGCTGCTAGAAATGGTCTCCCTAAAATAATAGGAATCTCTTTATCTTCCTCCATATTTAATACTATAAAGTCTATAGGAAAAATAAATTAATCCACTTTTACTAATACATCTTCTATAGCTCCTTTTGAATAAGTTATTGATCAATCAACAAACTAAAGATTTATAGTAGTAGGGGAAATCTCTCCCAAATATAAACGTTTAAAGATCGATAAAGGCATAAGATTGATACTCGCTCCTAAAACACATAAAGCTTTTCCAAAAAACTTTGCACCAATAGCACAAGGTATAGTAAAACTATCAGGATCTTTTAATTTTTCAGGAAGCTTTTTATAAATAATAGTACTACACTCTTCATTGAGTGCAACAGTCTCATGATCTATAAACTTTCTTTTCTTATTTAGTATATCCTTCATAAATTTCACATAACTTGGAATCTGCTCTAAAGCTTCAATGAAAGGAATGTTTATCGTTAATTTCTTAAGGACTTTCTAAAATTTTGTAAATTATTTATCTTTATTCTTATGCTTCAGTCATTTAAGAAACGGAGGTAATGGTTTTTCTAAGGGAATTTGTGTTTGTTCATTTTTATTTTGGTCACTTTACAATTCTTCCTTCTCTTCATCAACTTTAGTTTCTCTTTAGATCATTGTTTCAACTTCTTTTCCACCACTTAATTGAATATCTTTAATTTGATCCTTATTTTGATCTTTTAAATTAACTTCCACAGTACTTGGAAGAATTCCAGAAGGTTTGTTTCTGAGTGCAGTAGCAATATGTCCTAATTGAATTTCAATATTTCTAATAGTGGCCCCTTGATTCTGTATTTGATTTCCCATGTTCAACATTACTTCTTCCATTGTCAAATTCTTTTCCTTAACTTGTGGGTTAGGGTTAGAGTTAAATCTCGGAGGATAATAAGGTCGGAAATTAGGATTTCCATGGTTATTTAAATTTTCGAAGGGATTCACCAAATTATTATAATTATTTCAACTAAAATTTGGGTAATTTTTCCATCTAAGGTTATAATAATTAGAATAGGGATTATTATTTTGATTATTTATAGCATTTAAAGTTTCATAAAATGATTGGGTATCAATTACCTGCCCTATTGAATTTTCCTCTAATACTGGGGTTATTTGAGAATAGTTCACTCCAATTTGATTAATCTNTAATAGTGGCCCCTTGATTCTGTATTTGATTTCCCATGTTCAACATTACTTCTTCCATTGTCAAATTCTTTTCCTTAACTTGTGGGCTAGGGTTAGAGTTAAATCTCGGAGGATAATAAGGTCGGAAATTAGGATTTCCATGGTTATTTAAATTTTCGGAGGGATTCACCAAATTATTATATTTATTTCAACTAAAATTTGGGTAATTTGTCCATCTAAGGTTATAATAATTAGAATAGGGATTATTATTTTGATTATTTATAGCATTTAAAGTTTCATAAGATGATTGCGTATCAATTACCTGCCCTATTGAATTTTCCTCTAATACTGGGGTTATTTGAGAATAGTTCACTCCAATTTGATTAATCTTTTTAGAAATAGCAGCAATTTGAGATGTTAAAATAGACATTGCACCAGAATCATGAATATTGGCTACTCTCTTAGGATTTACCCTTTTTGAGGACAATTAAAAATTGTTAGTAGCCAGTTCTTTGATTAATGAGTATGCTTCTTCAAAAGGATTTGACATTAGTGATCCACCTGCAACAGCTTCTATAATAGATCTAAGTGATCCCACTAATCCATTATCAAATATTTGAATTATTAACCAATCTGTTAAAGCATGGTGTGGACATTTTCTAAGAAGATATTTAAATCTTTCCCGGGCTTCAATATCAATTCTCTATGAAACTGACGAAAAGATGTAATATCATTTTTAAGCGTAGCAATTTTTTAGGGTGGAATTACCCAAGGAGTTGTCTTCGTACGAGGTAAGGTTGCACCATTTACTCCTGCGAGGATTAATGAATTGTATATGATAGAAAATGTTCCAATCTGTCATTATACAAATTTCATTCCTAAGCGAGATTTGATGCAATATGTTTTTAATTTTCTGATGGATGAAAGTGATATGTGGGAAGTACGAGATGAATGATATATTAGTTTTCCTGCTTCATCACTTAATCCAATTTCGAAGCAGTGGAATTTCTTTATTTGTGCAAAATTACTCCCTACTATGAACATCAGTAGAGTCACCAAGAAAAGTGTTAATTTAAACTACTGTATTCAAATGGAAAAACTTATTGATATAGGTTCAGTTATATTTAAATCTGCAATGGGTATCATTATGAATGGGCCAATTTATGAACTTGGGCATCCTTCTAAAATTTTTATGATTTGCAGTCAATCCTAAGTGCCATATGAAAGTTGGGAAAAGCTTTTACTGCCATGGAAGCCCATGATCCCTATTGATGATCAGTATGTTGGAAATGGAAATGAAGCACTAAATGCTATTATGGATCATTCTTTACATTCTTCAACTCCATTAATACCACCAACAGTAGGAAGTTCACTTGCCTTGGAGAAGAAATTTAAGAAAATTGAAAAGGAACTTTAAAGTATTATGAATGCAGTGGGAGATCTTAAATACCTTTTTGATCACCTAAATTGGAGAATGAAAGAAAATTTTGATCATACTGGAACTTTCGAAGCAGGATTAGTTTAGATGTTTAAAGAAAATGGGTGGATTGAAGAAAATTCGACATATCAATTCCCGTACCGATCCTTCTACAACCTATATGTTCATTAACAATCCATGGGAGATATTAGAGGAGGTGAAAACACTAAAGATGAAGTGGAATGAGTTAAGACTTTGAATTCTCTACTTGCTTAAGAATATTTATGTATTTAATGTAATTGTGTGTATTGGATTTGATTTGGTTTTGTTTGTTTTTGCTTTAGAATTTTGAAGTTTGATTTTGTGTATAGTTTTGGGTCAGCGTTTTGTGTTGTGGCTTGATTTCGATGTTGATTTATAAGTAGTTTGCTTAATAGAAATGAATGTGTGATCTGTGAAATGTGTTTGTAAAAAGTTTAATTTCGTATATAAAAGTTAAGTTGTTGTAGTTTGTGAAAATGATTGTTTGTGAAATGTTTATTTGTGAATTATTGTTATATAAAAATTTGTGATTAAAAATACCAAAAACTTTAGAGTAAATTAAAATTAAATTGAAATTTTGAAAAAAATCAAAATAGTGAATTTCCTACCTTCAGCGCCGACGGCGCTGGCATGGGCGCCGACAGCGCCTTCAACCCGAGAGCAGCAATAATCCCATTAATGCGTGATTTTCACCGCAAAGCTCCATTTTTACACCTAAAGTCACCTTCAACCTTCGGTTTTCACACCTAAGGCTTAATTTTTTATGGATTTTAGTTGATTTAGAGGCAATGGAACTTTGGATTTCATCTTTTCTATGTAAGAGCTACACTTTAAAGTAAAATTTTCTTATTTTCACCAAAGATTTTTCTCACATTGCCTAGATCCGAAAGTTTTGGGTTTTTTGAGAGATTTTGAGAAAATGCTTTGGTGAAGAACTCTTACTTAGTGGATTTAAGTTTAAAGTACTTTACATTTTGATTTTTTGAATTTTGGAATTTATTTAAATTTTTTATCAATTTTTTCTAGATCCTATGGCACCTAGATAGAGGAAACAAAAAATAGATATGACGAGCAAAAATTGTCAGCTTAAGAGCTAATGCTCTTTTGGTGTATCAAAATCCCCTAAACTTAAATGTTACTTAACCTCAAGTGGCACTTTTATTACATAAAAGCATATGGCTTAGGATAGAGATTAACTTATAACTTCTATACTTTACTTTAATAAATAGAATAACTTACTTAGATTTAAATTCTAAATCTAGGAATACTTAGTAATCAAATTTAAGTGTTCTGAATCTCTATTCATTTTAAGAAGAATTATAATTTGTCATATTAAGGGCATTTAGAACATTCATATGAAAAATAACTTCATGAAAACTTTACTAAGAATGCTACTAATAATCCAATACAAGTATAGAAAATGTAATAAAGCTTTTTCTTTGAGTTGATTCAAGTGAAGCTATTTTTTTATTAGCATTTCGTCAAGCTTCTCCTCACTTATATTTTTTTTCTTTTCTTTTTCTTTTTTGTTTTTTCTTTTAGGATCTTTTCAATCCTTTTTCTCCTTTTTCTTTTTTCTTTTTCAAGTGAGGATTACTATATCTGGATAGCCTTTAATGATTATGAACTTCACTATCCTCTTCTTAAAGTAAAAACTCCATACATTTCTTTACTTTAGAAATTCATATTAGTTTACGATTTTTCATAAAGTCTCATTCCTTTCTTCTTACATGAAACTCTAAAATTCTTAACACTTCAAAAATACAATTTTCTTTACTTTAAATAGAAAAACATAGTCTTATCCTAGCATACCAAATATCTTCAACTTTAGAATTGACATTCATTATTTAAACTCTTTATCTAAATTTATTATAATACTTACAAACAGAAGTAGAGTCAATTAAAGTTAAATATTAATACCCCAGGTCATGTTAAATTAATTTTTAAAAATATAGTTACTTAAGAATAAATAAAATTTAGTTTACTCCTTTTCAAAATAAATTTTTCTTCCCCCAAACTTAAGTTTTTAAATGACTTTAAAAATATTTTGGATATAAAATTTAATAGGTGAAAGAAAATAGTAAATGCATGAAAATAAAAACTGATCTATAGAGGATTTTTTACTATGAAATTAGGCTCTGGTATACTGCAAGTACTAACTGTAAAACTACATACATGTTTTAAAGAATTAAACAAAACATAATTTATTCTAAAGAACTTGCTGAGAATTAAAAACATAAATACAAAAACTAAAAAAACTAAACTGAAAATACTTAAACTGCAAAAAAAAATGAAAGTCTACAACAACTATTACAGATTCAGTTCACAACACAACATAAAAAGTCTTTTACTACAACAAGTTTCAAATAAAATTACATCTTAATACAAATACAAACGACAAACAGACATTAAAACAACCAAACAAGACTCATAAAAAATCAATCTTCATCTCCTTCCTTTTCGTTATCCTGCTCTTCTTCTTCTTCTTCTTCTTCATCTTCATCATGGATGGGAACATAGGGAGTGAAAATGGGGCAAGTAGGAAATTCCACATTAGGTTCACCTTGAAGGTGCCTTACCATGGAATTTTCAAAGCCAATATCATGTTGAACTCTCCTCTACTGTTATTCATCATTATATGCATTCCTTGTACCTATATCTCCCAACTTACTTTGTATATTTACTATAAATATCTATTAAATCATCAGTTGATCCATAATACCTTCAAGTGATATAGATCTAAAAGTAGATGCCCCTGCAACATATGTAGAGGTCCTATCTCTTCTTCCACTTCTAGACTCAACAAATGATTCTACTCTCTGAATCATATGCCTTTGGATTGGATTTTGTGGCTGCAATCTCTCTTCATTTCTATGGGACTCCACTCCTGATTATTCACATAGAGTGAAAATCAAGGCAGGGTATCCCAATCCTCCAGCTGTAGAACTACCAACAATACTTCAAGCATGTTGAACTATAAGCACACCCACATCTATTGACTTCTTGTTCTGAATGCAATAGTTGAGTACAACCCTATCTTTAGTAACATCAGCCAAATGATTTGTTGGCAACAGGTTGACAGAAATGAAGTGGTGACATAATATTGACTGAACAGTCAACATAAAAGCAAGGAAGTTGATTATCTTGTCATTCTTAATCTTCCATTCTCCTCTTCCATCAGTCAAAAAGGCAATCGCTTCCTCCAGTGATCAATCAGTCATCACAAATGCAGCATATTCATCAAAAAATACACCCCTCAAACCATAAAAAATATTGCTTTGATCAGCAGTAAACTCAGCTTATTTACCTCTACAAGGATGTGATCATCAGTAATGAATCTCAGGTTTGCATAAAACTCTGGAACAATCAGGACAATTGTTACGATAGTGAAGTAGTAGAATCTTTCCCAATTCCTGGCAAGAATCAGTCTTTAGGCCTTGCCACTCGGGTTTGCAAACGCCCGCTCTTGGATCATTCTCTTGGTCTCCATCAGAATATTGTAACTATGTTGTGCTTTGAAACTAACAAATCTTTGTTCATCGAAGTCCTTGGATAGCTTTCCTCTCTTAACTTGGGGAGCCATTTGAAAATTCTACAAAAATTCAAATATAGTCTAAATTAATTACTAAATAAA
The DNA here is from genome assembly GCA_003013225.1 of Phalaenopsis aphrodite. Taxonomy (NCBI): domain Eukaryota; kingdom Viridiplantae; phylum Streptophyta; class Magnoliopsida; order Asparagales; family Orchidaceae; genus Phalaenopsis; species Phalaenopsis aphrodite. The sequence continues at coordinate 47,760 of NEWO01000528.1, read as the reverse complement.
AAATCTAACTCCTCAAGAAAAGTTATTTGGTAAGAAATTTTTTGTCATGAGCTTTCTTCAAGTTTTTTCATAAATAATTCAAATTTTTGGATATCCCAAATTCCACAGTAAAAATAAAAAAGTTCTATGTTAAAATGAAGCTCATACCAAGAGAAGATGAAATCTATAGTTTTTAGTCTCCAAATCCTTCTCTATCGCCCATAATGTAATGCCCTAGACCAAGGTCTTGAGGTAGAAAATGACTCAAGCAGTGAAAATGGAGTTTGTTCATGCGATTTTGTGGTTTTCTAGGCAATCTAGAGTGTTCGAACCTTTGGCGCATCATGCGCGAAGTCTCTGTAAGTTGGCGCATCATGCGTCAGAGCTCAAATTTTTAAGATTTCAATTTTTGTGGTAATCTGCTTCGTAGCGCTTTATGTCAACCTATATTTAACTCAAATAAACCTTTCTAAGCATACATAAACATCAAACTAACACCAAAATTTCACAAACAATATGAAACTCACATTTATACATAAAATTTGCGCTATTACAAACTAATATTTTTCAAGCCAACAAAACATCAAATTCAATGCTCTAAAGCAAACCAACATCCTAACACTGAAATATAAACATCAAAATTCAAAACATAAACATAAATAGCGTTCATTAGAAATTAAATGTAATCCAACACAAGAAACTTAAACAAATAGTACTACACAAAACATTACATGCATAAATTAAGTTCAATCATCAACTTCGTTATCGTCCTCTTGGATATCTCCCGTCGATTGGTAGAGCACATACAGATTGTAGAATGGTGGAAATATAAATTCATCAGTTGAATTTTCTTCCTCAATCCAAGCATGTTTCTTGAACATACGTACAAATCCATCTTCATTACGCCTTGTATGTTAAAAAAGTTCCTTCGGTCTCCAATCTAGATGATCCAGTATTTCAGTAATATTTCTAATCACATGCATGAGATTCTGCCCATCTTTATCTATCTTCTTAATCCACTTTGAAAGTGCACACAAGTTGCACTAGTTTTGAACAGGTGATGAATTCTGAGATCATTGATCCATATGTACATTCATATCATTTTCATCTCCCATTTCAATACAGTTGCAGTAGACTTCTGGATCCATCAGCTTCAAAGGAAGTAGCACTTTTTCCCAACTATCTTAAGGTACTTGCGATTGACTGCATAGTAGGAAAATAGTGGATGGATGTCCCAATCCAATTACAGGTATGTTAACAGTCAAACCCAAAGCTGATTTCACGATAATAACTCCAACATCAATGGGTTTTCCGGTATGAAAACAGTAATTCAGAATGACACTCTCCTTAGTGACTTTACTAATTTTCATGATAGGCAGTAATTTTGATGCAATAAAGAAGTGTCAGGCTTTTGAAACAGGATTTAAAAATGATGAAGGAAAACTTATCTTTCTATCATCTCTGGTCTCCCAATTACCATCTTCATTTATAAGGTAGCGGTAGAGTTCATTCATATTCTCTCTAGCAGGGGTAAAGTTTGCAGAATGGCTGGTTGACACATTTTTTATCATAAACATCTCGCTTATTCTTGAAGGACTGAATTGCACAAACCTACCACGCACGTAAATCATTCCTTAGTTGATCTCATGAATATTTGCATAAAATTTTTTTACTACGGGAATAACAACAGGAACAGTAGTGTAGCAAAGCACTTCTCAATGCCTCTACGCAATAGTTTCTTCTACTTGAGTATTCAGCATGTTGAATCTTTGATTCATAAATTCCCTTTTATTGATAAGCCTCTTCTTCACTAGAACTTGATCATGTAATTTTTGTGCATCAAAACTAACGAACTTTCTCTAGTTGAAAATCCAAATCTAGCGGAGTTTCTAGAGTGGAAAGTCATATGAATTGAAAAATGGTAACTCTTCCCTCGTTCCCCCCCCCCCTTAAAATATGGTTTAAATTCATTTTTTAGGAGTTATATGGAGAAGAAGCTGCCAAAAACTGACATTTGACAGGTTTTTAAACATTTTTAAACCCACGGCGCATCGTCTGCTAGCTCTCTGGAAAGCGGCGCATCATGCGTCAGTTCCAAAATTTTCGCCGTTTCGATTTCGATTGAATAAATTTTCAATTTTTCATTAAAATAAGGAAAATAAAGATGTTTCTAAATATTTTATTAAATACGCAAACTACATAAAGACATAAACATAAATATATGTGAAATATTTCAAACAAAACAAACTCAAAAAACATGATAAACAACGATACAAATGGGTTGCCTCCCACAAAGCGCTTGGTTTAATGTCGTTAGCCCGATATTCCCAGTCTTATTCTGGGTGACCCAACATTACTATTTCTTTAAAAGTTGGTCTTTGACTATTTAAATATGACTTCAATCTGTGCCCATTCATTTTAAATATTCTTCAAGTCTTGGGGTCCTCAATATAAACTGCCCCATAGGGATAGACTTTTATAACTCTGAATGGCCCTTTCCACCTAAACTTCAATTTTCCAAGAAATAATTTCAATCTTGTATTCTTTAATAAAACTTCCTATCCGGATTCAAATTCTATTTTTATTATCTTCCAATCATGCCATTTTTTCATCTTTTTCTTATAAATCCTCTCATTATTGTAAGGTTCATTTTTTATTTCCTCAAGCTCATTCAATTGCAATAATCTTTTCTCACCAGCTCCTTTCAAATTGAAATTGAATTCTTTTATAGACCAATAAGCTTTATGTTTCAATTTAACTAGAAAGTGACAAGTCTTCCTAAAAATTAATCTATAAGGCGACATTCCTATAGGTGCCTTATAGGTTGTCCTATATGCTCATAATACAGTATCTAATCTACTAGACCAATCCATTTTACTAGGATTAACACTCTTTTCCATAATTCTCATAATTTCACAATTAGATACCTCTGCTAAACCACTAGTCTATGGATGATAAGCACTTGCAACTTTCTGCACTATATTATATTTTTCCACCAAACTTGCAATTGTTGCATTTCTAAAATGAGATCCTCCATCGGTAATGATTACTCTCGGGCATTCCATATCTTGCAAAAATATTTTTAATGGAAATGATTACTCTCGGGCATTTTATATCTTGCAAAAATATTTTTAATTAAAAATTTTGAAACATTACGAGCATCACATCGAGGTAAAAAAATTGCTTTAATCCATCTTGAAATGCAATCCGCTGCAATCAATATGTATATATTTTTGAATGAGGGTATAAATGGTCCCATAAAATCTAATCCCCATGCATAAAAAATTTTAATTTCTAAATTAAAATGTAGAGGCATTTCATTTCTTCTTGAAATATTACCTACTCTCTGACACCGAACACATGTTTTGATCTTTATATTAACATCTCTAAATAGAGTAGGTCAATAAAATCTAGATTATAAAATTTTATGAACAGTTCTATCATTCCCAAAATATCCTTCAAATTCAGAATCATGACATTTTTGAGTAATCTCTTGAATTTTATTATAAGACACACATCGTCTCATCATTAAATCTTCACATTGCTTATATAAATATGGTTCATCCCAAAAATTTGATTTTGGATCATGAATGAATTTCTTTTCTTACAGTTTTGTTAATCCATATGGTAAAATATCACTAACAATATAATTTATAATATCAACAAACCAAGGTATTTCCCATCCTTTTACAACATAAAGTTATTCATCAGAAAAAGTTTCATTAATCGCTTTTTCCATATCAAGTATTTCTTCATGTTCTAGCCTTGATAGATGATTAGCAATTTGTTAAATAAATCCTTTTCCTATCGACTACTACAAAATCAAATGCTTGCATCAGAAGTACCCATCAAATTAATCTTGATTTAGTGTCCTTCTTTTGCATAAAATTTTTAATAGCCAAATGGTTAGTATGCACAAAATATTTAGCTCCAATCAGATATGATCGAAACTTATCAAAGGCATACACAATATCTAATAACTCTCTTTTAGTGGTGGTGTACTTAATTTGAGCATTATTAAGAGTCTTACTAGCATAGTATATAACTTTAAAAATCTTGTCATATCTCTGCCCTAAAATAGCTCCAATTACATAATCACTAGCATCACACATTAATTCCAAAGGATTCTCTCAATCCGTTGAAATAATTATAGGAGCAATGATCAATTTTTCCTTCAAAGTTTCAAAGGCTTTAAGGCAAACTTGATTAAAGTCAATATTTGTATCTTTCTCTAGAAGTTGGCAAAAAGGTTTAGCATTTTTTGAAAAATCCTTAATATATCTCTTATAAAATCCAGCATGTCCTAAAAAGCTCCTAACTCCTCTTATTGTGGTAGGCGAAGGTAGGTTTAATATAACCTGTATTTTTGCAGGATCTACTTCCATGCCCTTTTTTGAAATTTTATGTCCAAGCACAACTCCTCCTGCAACCATAAATTGACATTTTTCCCAGTTCAATACGAGATTAGTATTTTCACAACATTCTAGAACTTTCTATAAATGATTTAAAAATATTTTGAATGAAGTTCAAAATACAAAAAGCTTGTTCATAAAGACTTCAATCCCTTTTTCAATCAACTAATCAAAAATTGACATCATACATCTTTGAAATGTTGCATGTGCATTACATAATCCAAAAGGCATTCATCGAAAAGAAAAAGTTCAATAAGGACTAGTAAATGTTATTTTCTCTTTTTCCTCTGGAGCAATAAGTATTTGATGATAACCGATATATCTATCTAGAAAACAAAAATATTTATGCCCAGCTAATATATCCCACATTTGGTCCACAAAGGGTAAAGGAAAATGATCATTTATAGTGGCAGAATTTAATTTTTTATAATCTATGCAGATTCATCAACTAGTGACTTGTCTTGTTGATATTAATTCATTATGCTCATTTGTTACTACAGTCACACCTTCTTTCTTTGGAACATAGTGAATTGTACTTACCCGAGCACTATCTGAAATAGGATATATTATTTTAGCATCTAACTATTTCAAAATTTCTTTCTTTACTACTTTTTTCATCATAGGATTTAATCTCCTTTGAGGTTCAACTCTTGGTTCATGTTGATCTTCTAATAAGATACTATGCATACAAATTGAAGGACTGGTTCCTTTAGTATCTGTTAATGTCTATCTAAAGGCTTTCTTATATCTTTTCAAAATTTCCAGCAACTGTTGTTCTTGCATATTAGTTAATTCTAAGGATACTATAACAGGTAATGTAGATAAATCTCCTAAAAATGCATACTTCAAATGTGTAGGAAGCATTTTAAGTTCTAGTTTAAGGGGTTTCTCAATAGATGAAATCAATTTCTTATTAATTTCTATAGGATCCAACATTTCAAATCTTTTCTGAACATAATTCATATCCTTTTTACTTACTTCCATAGATTCATCTTGAATTCTATCCTCATCTTGATACTCCATATAATCCTTTTTAAATTATCTTTAAAAGTTTTCTTGAAATATTTATGGCTTAAATATTCTTTAATATCAATTTTGAAGCATTCAATCTCTTTCTTTTTTGTAGGGTATCTCATTTATTTTGCAATATTAAATGTAACCCCTTGGTCACTAACTCTCATAGTTAGCTCTCATTTCTGCACATCTATCAACGCTCTTTTAGTGGCTAGGAATGGTAAAATGATAGGAATTTCTTTATTTTCCTCATATTTAATATAAAGTCCACCAGAAAGATAAACTTATCGACTTTTACCAAGACGTTTTCTATAACTCCTTTAGGACAGGTAATCAAACGATCAACTAACTACAGAGTTGCAGTTGTAGGTGAAATATCTCCTAAGCCCAACCTTCTAAAAATTGATAATGGCATAAGATTAATACTGGCTCTGAAATCACATAAAGCTTTTCAATAAAATCATTTGTTAATAGCACAATGAATTGTAAGACTTACAAGATCTTTATGTTTTTCAGGAAGCTTTTTCTGAATTATAGCGCTACACTCTTCACTGAGTGCACAATCTCGTTTTCTACAAACTTCCTTTTCTTATTAAGTATATTCTTTATGAACTTCATATAACTTAGCATTTCTTCCAAAGCATCAACAAATGAAATGTTTACCATTAATTTCCTCAAAATTTTGAAAAATTTTGCAAATTGATTATCTCTATATTTGTGCTTCAATCTTTGAGGAAAAGGAGGTGGTGGTCTTTCTACAGTGATTTTCATTGGCCTAATAGGATTTTCTACTTTGAACTGAAAATCTTCACCAGATTTTTAATTTTCTACCGCATCTTTTTTAACTTCAACTTCTTGTTGAACTCTGTTTTCTAATTCTTTTCCACTTCTTAATTAAATAATTTTAATTTACTCTTTGTTCAAATCTTTAGGATTTACTTCAACATTACTAGGCAATGTTCCTAGAGGTCTATTGCTAAGTGCAATAGCAATACATCCCAATTGATTTTACATGTTTCTGATAACAACTCCTTAGCTTTGTAATTGACTACCCATCTAAATATCAATTCTTCCATTGATAACTTTTTCTTCTTACTCTACAAATTGATAAAACCTGGAGGGTAATAAGGTTTATAAGCTTGATTCCCTTGATCGTTGGAGTTTCCTAATGGGTTCGTAGTGTTGTTTCCCCATTGTTGACTTACAACATTAGAATTATTGTTACTCCTACTAAAATTTGGCTGATTCTTCCAACCAAGATTATAATAATTGCATTTAAAGTCTCATAAGAAGATTGAGATTCTATCATTTGTCCTAGTGAGTTCTCCTTAAGCATAGATGTTGTCTAAGAATAATTCATTCCATGTTGATCTATCTTCTTTGATATAGCAGCTATTTGGGCAACTAAAATATATATTGCATTAGAATCATGTATACTAGCTACTCTTTTTGGATTTACCCTTTCAGATGGTCATTGAAAATTATTAGTAGTCATCTCTTCACTTAATGAATATGCTTCATCGAATGATTTTGACATTAATGATCCACCAGCAGCAACGTCAATTATCGATCTAAGAGATCCAACCAACCCATTATAAAAACTTTGAATTATTAACCAATCTGACAATGCATGGTGTGAGCTATTTGTAAGGAGATCTTTAAATATTTCCCAGGCTTCATAAATTGATTCCCCTTCAAACTAACAAAAAGATGTAATATCATTTCTAAGCTTAGCAGTTTTTGAAGATGGGAAATATTTAGATAAAAACTTTTGTGATAAATCTCCTCATGTTTTGATAGATTTAACTGTTAATGAGTTTAACCACATCTTAGCTTTATCCTTTAGTGAAAAAGGAAAAATTCTAAGTTTGACGACATCATGTGACACTCCATCATATTTAAATGTAACACACAATACTAAAAAACTAGCAAGTATAAATTAGGATTTTTAATAGGTGTTCCTCCAAGCTGATTGTTTTGTACAATTTAGATAATAGTAAGTTTAAGCTCAAATGAATTGGTAGCTACAACAGGGTTTTGAATACTCAAATGAATTTCATCGGCTATAAGATTTTCATAATCTCTTAAAGGTCTCTGATGATGTTTAATTTCATTTCCAAACACTGTTTAAATTGCAAGCCATTTTACTAAACTGATCTTTCTCTTTTTATTGTTTTCTAATTTTTCTAACAGTTCTTTCTAACTCAATGTTGTAAGGTACTAAATTTTTAGATCTTACACTATGCATAAACTAAATAAAGAAAGTAATTAAAAATAAGCAAACACACTAAAATAAGAAAATGTTCCAATTAAACTACAAACACACACACACACACACTCTCTCTCTTTTTAAATAAAATAAAATAAAATAAAATACTAATCTTTTATGTTACTTCCCCAGCAACGACGCTAAAAACTTGACACGAGAGATTTGTATATGCAAATATTTATGAAGTTGACACCACTTAACGATGCCAAAAACTCGATGCAGACATCTTTATAATAAATATGCAATATAATCCTAAAAAACACTTTTTATAAATATTATTTATCCTTTAAAACTCTTTTTTAAACTACCAAATCTCTCCTAAATATCAATGCAAGTATACATATCGTGCAAGTAATAAAGGGCTCTAATGGAGTCTCAGATATCAATCACACAGAGAAGTTGGAAAAGCTTAAAGTAAATTATTGAAATTATTTTATAATAAAAACAAAAAATAAAAGTAAAGTGCAAAATTAAAAATTGACTACTCGGATGAATGCTAATTAAAATGTAGATGTAAGATTACAAAAATTAAATTAAACTAAATACGAAACTTTCAGAAATAAAATTGTGAAAATTAAACAAAGTTTTTGTTGTGACGGAAAGTTCAAATTTAAAAAAGCATCCTTTCCCTTTACAATGAGTATATAACTTGTGAAGAAATTTAAATCATTTGAAAATATATTTAAAAACTGTTTTGTGCCAAATATGAGCAATCATGTTTTTTACCCTCTTTCGAGTGCTATAAAGAACATTGACTAATCCACAGTTTGGTCCCTAATTTTGTGGTTAGGCTGGGAGGATACCAGCTGCCACTCAAGAGCTCCTACTAATCCCTCCCCTGAGGGTTAACAATATCGCATTAGTTTCCAATCAACTAAACCAAATTGGGGGTTTTAATCTGTCACTTTAAAATCTCTAATTTTGCATCCAATAAAAGTATATTTCCTTATTTATTTGCACCCAATCTCATGGATGATATACTCTCTCATGAAATCAAATGTGATTCTTCCTATGTTGTAGAAATCATATTTCATTTAAGAACATATGTCTCTCAACAAGTTTTAAAATTTCAATTGGCCATAGTGAAAAGTAAATGAAGATCAAAGTTTAAATCATCACAAATTATTATCATTTAAAACTTTAGAAAATAAAATGTATTCTTCACAAAACCATATCTTCAAAGTAGAGAGAAGAATAAAGAAGACTACTCAGAATTCATGAGAAGAATACGATAAACACAAATTTTATATATAAAAGCGAGTTTACGAAATAAAAGAAATAAAAATACAACTTATCTCACAATCCTTCCTAAGCAAATCCCTAGAAGTTCTCTCCAAGCCTTTCTCTCTTTTCAAACACTCCCAATTCTCTCTTAGAAATGTAATGAAGATGAAATCTCTCACTGTCCCTCTCCTTTTACAAACCTAGAAGAAAATCTCCTCTTCGCTCTCTCTCTAACCCTCATGCCACACACCAAAATCTCTCTTTTCATCCCCCCTTTTGCCTCTTTATGTCTTATTTATTTATTTTTGGCTACCTCCTTTGGAAAAGAATTCAAATTTCCCTCCAAAATTCCCTCCAAAAGTCAACTCTTTTGAATTCAAAAGATGTGTCAATTGATCCAAGAGTCATATCCCTTCATAAAAGAACATTCCAAAGTGTTTATGTGCATTGAATCACTCTAAGAGGTGTGTAGAATAAGTGTCCCTTTGAAAATTCATGCAAATTTCATCTCGATCTGACTTAATTTGAAAAAGTAGTCCATGGCGCATCATGCGCCGATCTAGCACATTATGTGTCAACTCTCTGGATTTTGGCGTATCATTCACCAATCTGGCGCATGATGCGCCAGAATCTAAAATTGGCTCTTTTTACTCCAAATTTCATCTTGTCTGTCATTTTTGCTCCAAAAGCCTAAAAATGATATACCTACAATAAAAAAAATCTATTTTTTTTAAAGTGCAATATCACTAAAAATAAGCATAAAATAGGCAATTAAAACGGTATATTATTTTAGTGTATCACCCATACATCAAAACTTTCGACTTTTTAAGTAAAATTTAGGGGCTTTGCATCTCTTTTAGAAGTATTGCCTACTCTCTGACATCGATCACAAGTTTTCACATAATTTTTAACATCCTTAAATAATGTAGACCAATAAAATCCAGAGTATAAAATTTTAAATGTTGTCTTTTCTATTCCAAAGTGTCCCCCAAATTCAGATTTATGACATTTTTATATAATATCGAGGGTTTCATTACTAAGTACAAATCTTCAAATGACTGAATTACGATATATTTTATATAAATAAGGGTCATCCAAAAAGTAAAACCTTGCATCGTACATAAATTTCTTTTTTCGGTGGCTTGTTAGTCTATATGGTAGAATATTACTAACTAAGTAGTTAATTATATCTACAAATTACGGTATATGCGACTTATCAACAACATAAAGTTCTTCATCAGGAAAATTTTCATTTATGTTATCCTCATTGTTCTTTCCATTTCCATGTTCAATTTTTGATAGATGATCAACAATTTGATTATCAACTCCTTTCCTATCCACCATCTTAAAATAAAATTTTTGCAAATGTAGGACTCATTTGATTAATCTTGGTTTTACATCCTTTTTTGACATAAGATATTAATAGTAGAATGATCAATATGCACAATGCATTTAGCTCCAAGTAAATATGATCTAAATTTATTAAAAGCATATACTATTGCCAACAACTCTTTTTTAGTTGTTGTATAATTAATTTGAGCTTCATTAAGTGTTTTGCTGACATAATATATAACTTTAAAAATCTTATCGTATATTCGTCCTAAAACAACTCCAATAGCGTAATCACTTGCATCACACATTAATTCAAATGATTTTCTCAGTCAAATGAAACAATGATAGGTGATGTAATTAATTTTTTCTTCAATAAATTGAAAGCTTTAAGACAATCATCATTAAAATCAAACTTAGTATTTTTTTTCTAAGAGATGGCATAGAGGCTTAACATATCTATAAATGTCTTCTACATCCTATAAAATTCAGCATGTCCTATAAAACTTCTTATAGCAGTTACTGAATTAGGAGGTTGTAATTCAGCAATAATTTTGAATTTTTGCTTCATCAAATTCCATTCCATTTTTAGAAAATGTATGTCACAATACAATCCCTCATGTGACCACAAATTGACATTTTTCTCAATTGAGAACTAAATTTGTTTCTTCATAGTGTTTTAGAACCCTTGCTAAATGATCTAAGCATGAATCAAAAGAGGTTGCAAAAATTGACAAATCAATCATAAACACTTCAATTCTTTTCTTAATTAGGTCACAGAAAATAGACATCACCTTTGAAAAGTTGCAGGTGCGTTACATAAACCAAAGGGCATTCTTCTAAAAGCAAAAGTCCCATATGAACTTGTAAATTTATTCTTTTCTTGATGCTCTAGAGTAATAGGTATTTGGTAGTAACCAAAATATCAATCCAAAAAGCAAAAATATTCATGTCTTGCTAGTCTATCCAACAATTGGTCCAAGAAAGGTGAGGGAAAGTGATCATTCCTAATGACACTATTTAATTTTCTATAGTCAATACAGATTCTTCATCCAACGACTTGACTTGTTGAAATTAATTCATTCTTTTCATTCACGGCTATAGTCACTCCTCCTTTCTTAGGAACATAATGAACAGGACTAACCTATGCACTATTAGATAAATGATAAATAATCCCAATAGCTAACCTCTTCAAAATTTCTTTTTTTACCACTTCTTTCATCCTAGGATTTAATCTCCTTTAAGGATCAGCACTAGGTTTACAGTTTTCTTCCATTGAAATTTTGTGCATACAAATTGAAGGACGGATTTCTTTAATATTTGCTAACATCCAACCAATAGCTTTTTTATAATTTCTTAATGTCTCCAATAATTTTTCTTCCAGAACTTTAATTAACTTTGAGGATACTATTGCAGATAAAATAAATGAATTTTCTTAGAATGCATACTTTAAATGTGTAGGAAGTACTTTTATCTCAAGTTCAGGAGGGTTTTATGTTGAAGGGATTAGAGATTCACTATTTTCAGTAGTATCCAAAATCTTAAAATTTTCATAAATATAATTTGTATCCTCAGCATTTATCTCTAACCATTTTTCTTTAAAATCACTTTCAAATTCACTATCTATTCCTTCCTGATCTAATATCACTTCATTTTTTTCCTCAGAAATGACTTCATTTTTTTCTTAGTAATGTTTAGCAATCATATAATCCATAATATTCATCCTATAACATTTTTCTTTAATAGAATATCTCATTAACTTTAAAAACATTAAATTTTATTTCCTGGTCATTAAATCTCATGATCAACTCTCCTTTCTACACATCAATTATAGCACGCCCGGTAGTAATAAAAGGTCTCCCCAAAATAATAGAAATTTCATTATCTTCTTCCATATCGAGCACAATGAAATCCACGGGTAAGATAAATTTATCCACCTTAACAAGTACATCTTTTATAACCCCATTAGGATAAGTAATAAATCAATCAACTAACTGAAGGGTTACTGTGGTGGGAGAAATCTCTCTTAAGTCTATGCTTTGAAAAAAAGGATAAAGGCATGAGATTAATGCTAGCTCCCAAATCGCATAAGGATTTTCCATAAAATATCTCTTCAATCGCACAGAGATTGTGAAGCTACCAGGGTCTTTAAGCTTTTGAGAAGGCTTTTTTTGAATTATTGCACTACATTGTTTACTCAGTGCAACAGTCTCATAAACTTCAAACTTCCTCTTATTGTTTAATATTTCTTTCATAAATTTGGCATAACTTGACATTTGTTCTAAAGCTTTCGCAAATGGAATTTTGATTGTAAGCTTCTTAAATATTTTTAAAAAAATTACAAATTGTTAAGCAAGCTTTTGCTGTCTCAATCTTTGAGGAAAAGGAGGTGGTGGTCTTTCTAAATCATTTTTAGTCTGAAAGACAGATTGTTTTGGGTCTTTAGAAATAGTTTCTTTAGGTTCTTCAATCTCTTTTTGACTTCCAACTTTTAATTCATTTTTGCTCCATATTTGAAAAACTTTAATTTGTTCTTATTCTATTATATTATCTTTAGGATTTACTTCAACATTACTAGGAAGTGTTCCCTTGGGTTTATTGCTAAGTGTGTTGGCAATTTGTCCCAATTGATTCTCAATATTTCTTTTTATAGAACTTTGACTTTGCATCTCATTAACCATTTGCAAAACTACTTCTTCTATCGATAACTCCTTTTTTTTAAATTGTTGGTTATTAAAGACAGAAGGATAATAAGGTCGATAGTTAGAATTACCTTGAATGTTCCAGTTCCCATTGGGTTTGCTTGATTGTTCCATCATTGATGATTTCCACCATCATAATTGTTACAATTAAAATTAGGTGGTTTTTCCAACCTAGGTTATAAGATTTTGAATATGGTTTGTTGGGTTTATTAGCAACTGCATGTAACGTTTGTAATGATTGAGAATCATTGGTTCGTCCCAATAAATCCTCTTCACTTGTTTGAGTTATTTGAGAAAATTTCATAACATAATTATCCAACTTCTTAGATAATGCAACAACTTGAACTAATAAGATGGTAAAAGCATCATTATCATGAATACTAGCCACTCATTTAGTATTTATCCTTTCTGAGGGCCATTGAATATTATTAGTGGCCATTTCTTCAATTAAGGCATGAATTTTATCAAATGATTTTGACATTAAAGATCCTCCAACAGTAGCATCAATTATAGATCTAAGGGATCCTATTAACCCATTGTAAGATGTTTGAATAATTAACCAGTCAGATAAAGCATGATGTGGACATTTTCTAAGGAGTTTCTTAAATTGTTCCCAAGCATCATAAATTGACTCCCCTTCAAGCTGAATAGAAGAAGTAATAACATTTCTAAGCTTAGCAGTTTTTTAAGGAGGAAAATATATAGCCAGGAATTTTTGTGTCATTTCTCCCCAAGTTTTGTTAGATCTAGGTGCTAATGAGTTTAAACACATCTTAGTCTTATCCCTTAAAGAAAAAGGAAAAAGTCTAAGTCTAATCATATCATTCGATACAAATTCGTATTTGAATGTAGCACAAAGTTCTAGAAAACTTACAAGAGTAAATTAGGATCCTCAGTTGGTGTTCCCAAAAACTGATTATTTTGCACCATTTTTATTATTGTAGACTTAAGTTTAAAGGAGGTAGCTGCTACAGCAGGGGTTGGAATACTTCAATGAATTTCATATATCGTAGGGTTTGCATAATGCCTTAAAATTTTTCGTAAATTTTGATGTTCATTTTCATTAGTAAAAATTTCAATGTTATTTTGTGATGTGTTTGTCATTTCTTGAAAATTGTGAAGTTATTTTTGTTTTCGAATTCTTCTTATGGTCTCTCTAATTCAGAATCATAGGGATACTAAATCTTTTGATCTTGAACTTCGCATACAAAAAGTAAAATTCAAAAAAACAAAATACTAAAGCAATCCACATAAAATAAAATTATACTTTTCTTTTTTCAGTTTTTGCAATTTTTTTTATGATTTTCAGGTTTTATAATTTTTGTAATTTTTTTATTTTTGAAAATTTTAAGTAAGTAAAAACTAAAACTTTTAGTAATAAAAAATAAATTTTCAAAGAAAATTCCAAAAAAAAATATTTCCCTTAAAGTTTCATTTTTTCGCCGCGTCCTTAGTAACGATGTCAAAAACTTGACCTGACCCACAATTACACAGATATTTATGTTCTTTAATATGCCAAAAACTTGACCCAAATTATATTTAACGTCTAGTGAGAACATATGTAATATAATAAAAATTAAAGAAATACTTTTTTTACTAGGGGTACTACGCAAGTATACGTATCATTTCAAGAAATATAGAGATTTCTTTAAAATCCCTAGCATCAATCCCACGAGGAAGCCGAAAACAAGAAAATAATAAATGAAATACATGAATTTTGACTTTAAGAAAACTTTTCTTAAGATTACAGAAACTATCTGAAGATGAAAATTAAGTTTACTAAATTTTATAACATGCAAGTAAAAGTAAATGTAATGTCTTATATAATATATAAAAAGAGACTTTCTCCTTGCCAATAATTCATAATCAGTGCAGGATTTCTATTTGTTTAGAAACTTTAATGTGGTATTGTGATAAATAGAAACATACATATTCTTTGCTTCTTTCAAAATGTGCAAGAACATGACTAATCTAAAGTTGGTGTCAGCATGTACAGTAGTGTTGGGTAGTTTCTAGTCTCTCACTCTAAGATTACTCACTATCCCTCTCTAAAAGACCTACCAGTGCCCCTTAGTTCCAATCTCTAGATCAAATTGATAAAAGAATCTAGTCATGTCACTTCAGAAACAACAACTCTTTGCCCATCAAATCTTATCTCCCTATCTATTTGCGCCCCCCTTCGGATGATCGCGACTGCTCTTTTTAAGGTACAATGTGATACTTACAAGTCAAGAAATCTTAGCCCTTTCAGGTTTATAAGTTCCTTAACAGGTTTTAACAATACAAGTGATCAATTTGTAAAGTTAATGACAGATCGGTAAAAATATCATCAAAATTTTTAACAATACAAGCGATCCCCTGAACTAGTTGGTCTATACCATTTTGATAATATTAGGTCTAAGCTCAAAAGTGTTGGCCTCTACAATAAGGTATTTGATGATCACACGAATCTCATCTACTGAACGGTTGACATATTCCCTATGTTGTTTCATGTTGTGTTCAGGACGGTTAGCCATTTTTGCGGGGGTGTTAGATAGTAAATGTGTTCTCTTTAGTCATCTAATGGTTTGATCAATATCGGGTCAAAAGGTACAAATTCAGCTTTGGCAGTCTTAAGTATATAATGATCAAATGATAAGTGACAATCGCTCCTATGCTAATGCCAGACACAACAAACTCAAAACTAAACTCACTCAATCATAATGACGCACACAAATCCATCAATAAACAAGCTAGACACAGTTAGCAACACATGCAAAATAAAGAAAATATACTATTTTTTTTTCTTTTTAGGCTTTACTAAATTTTATTAGCTTTTTAGCACTAACAAAAAAATAGGCAAAGCATATATGCAAGTGTAATACAAATAATAAGAAAATAGAGAAATGAAAAATAGAATTTGTCAAACCTAAAATTTAGGTAGTTCAGCTACAGTTCTTCTAAATCAGAATAATTATTAAAGACTTTCCTCAGCGACAGTGCTAAAAACTAGATGTCCAAAAAAGTTACAATGATGCAAGTGGCCAAGCACATAAGTATACAAATGAAATAATATGTGGTATTCAGGTACACATATCGATCCCACAAGAAATGATAAAGAATGATTCTGACAAATGAATCTCTAGTTTACTAACTTCAAGAACCTAACTTAGCATGATTACAAGCTCATAAATAAAATCCTAAAATTCTATGAAACTAAGTAGAAAATAAGAGCATGATCTCAAAAACTAAAAGTAAGGTTCTTAGTATTCTTTAGAAGGGTTGAGGCTCGTGCTTCTATAACTCGGGAGTATTGCAAGTTTGTGGTTTACTTAAATGTTCCCCATGTGATAGTTGTCAATTGAGGATAAAATTTTTCTCCTTAGCCTATGGCTAGGTCATAAGAAGAGTGAAAGGCATTGTATAGCTACGGGGCATAACCATGCAAAGTTTCCCAAGACTCCTAAGATCACCTTTCTTGGTTGCAAGAACCTAATGAGAATATGCCAATTTCACTAGATTTTTATGGTTAACCTATTCTTTCACTACATACAGGCAGGAGTCAAAATTCATGAAAGATTTAATATCCTAATTGGCCAAATCAGGAGTAAAAGAAGATTGGAAGTTTAACTTAAGAACTTGAATACATGAAAGATCAAAAAGCTATGGAGAAAACATGCAAGGAAAATCATTAGAGAACTATTTTCCCTACATCACAGAGGCACGTAAGAGATTTAGCTACTCAACATGGAAAAAACAACAAATTAAATTCATTGAAACCATTGATGCAAGCAATATATCAAAGTAAAAATTACATTTAAAGCTTTTCCTCTCCACACTAACAATTAATCCCTCTCACATACAAGATCCTCTTAAAGAAAAAAAAAAATCCTTTAGAAGCTTTCTCCCTTAAGGAAGAAGGAGAAGAACTTCTAGAGCTCTCACAAGTACTCTCTGCAGCAACTCTAGCCTCCAATCATCTAATGAAGATTTTCATCATTTCAAGAGATATATTTATGAGATGGCAACACAAGCAATAAAAAGTCTTCAAAATTTGAATTTCGCATTGAGAGTAGATGCGTTAGTGACGGGTATGACCATGCGGGCATGTTGTGAGCTGGGCACAAGGGTGTTGATCTTTGGTTCTAATGAAAGCACAAACATGCTTCCTTTTCTGGCAAGTGTGCACTTTAATCTGGAATGGGTGTGTCCTAAATGTGGTGTAGGTATATCGTGCACTTTGTCTTATGCAATGATCGAATCTTGATGATGCACGAATGCACTCAGGTGGGTACGGGTGCACTCCTCAAGGTAACCTGGCAAGGAAAAGTTGTGCACACAATGAGCGGTGGAGCTAAATACTATAGCGCGACGTGAACCCAATAGTTTTACTAAAAATATATTTTTTTTAAAATACTATATAAAACAAATTTTATAGTTTGCTATTTTTAAAAATATATTAATCATTACAGTGCCAAATAAGCTTTCTAAATATAGGAAATATATAAATCATAACATCAAATACCGTATTATAAGAATAGAAAGTAGAGAATAATACAAAAATAAAATAGACTTAAAAAAAAAAAGTGATTGCCTAATGGAACGGTTCTCTATTTGAATTTAGGTCTTATCTAAACTTCACTCCTTTGGCTCTTCGCTGCGCGTGCTCATCGGCAACAATGGCGAGCAGCTCGCAGAAGGATCTCTTCACGTCGGTGATCTCAGAGATCAAAAACTACGCTGGCGATGATCCCCTCCGTCCCTGGGTACGGTAAGTGGAAGTGTTGGCTTAAACTTATCTAGAGATTAGACAAACCCCTAGTTCCTCTATTATTCACTGCCATCTCGCATTTTCAATCATTCGACACAATTCTAACGTTGTTCATCCGTTTTGTTCCTTAGAGGCATTCGGAAGATTCACCAGTCGCTACCAACACATGTTATCAGCGAGAAACTCCCTCGATTCCTTCAGAAGTGCGCAGAAACCTTCGAATCTGATCGCCGCTACCGAAATGATTCTAGATATCTAACTGTATGGATTCAACTGGTAATGTTTCAGTGATTTGTTCATGTGTATGGTTTTCTTTTTTTTTTTTTTTTTTATCGTTCACTTGTGTTGCTTCCGAGCTACTAGGGAAATCTGCATATGCTTGTGTGCTGTTGTTTTATTCAAAAATTGTACGTGAGTAACAGCAAAGTTTTACTGAAAAAAATAACTACGAAAACAAGGGTAAATTAGAGAGAAAGGGTGTTTATAATGAGAAGTTTGGGATTTTATTAGATTATTAAAAAGTACAAAACTTGAGCAAATGATTGAATATTTCAATCTCACTCTCTGACCTCTTATTTATAGACTTAGTTGAAGCTCAACACAACAAAACAATATGACATTTGAACAATATAAGTAAAATTGCATAATAAGGCTTGATAAATATTGTTATAAAATAGTTTTTGTTAACTTATAGCTATCTAATTACATAGAAAATACATATTGAGTTCTAATTGCGGGACAAATTGAAGTGAAGTAGTCAGACCATTTCACTTATACTCGTTGACTTATGACGAGTTGCTATGTTTCTTTGGTGGTACTGTGTAAGCTCGATAATTAATTTGACAAGCTCTTTGGAGATTTATAGAGCTGTATGCCTTGAAAGGTTGGCTAAACTTGAACCCAATTTTATCAATGAGACCGAATGAACCCTGACATTATTTCGATGTACAAATACCCTTTTTTTTAATCTTTGTGTATAACATGTTCCTTTATTGCTTTATGGGGTTTTACCAAATGTTAAGTTTTTTCTCTTTTGGATGTATGACATCTGTGTTTTTATTAAAATGATGCTAAATTGAATTTGTGCATTTTAGATGGATTATGTGGAAGATGCAGGGTTGATATTGAGAAAGATGGAGAAGAGTCAAATAGGTCTGAAACGGGCTAAGTTCTACATTGCCTATGCTTTGTACTATGAGAAGAAGAAGAGATTTGAGGATGCGGAGAAGATATATCTGTTGGGTGTTCAAAAGTAAGATGCAATTTTAATATATCTCATTAGTTAACGTAAGCTACAAGTTGAAATATACTTTCTAAGATGTGAAAAAACACTGGTTATATGCAATACTATTATAGCATTTAAAGCTTTCTAAGAACCCTTCAGAGTTGATTCATGTTAAACCAAGGAAATTGGAATTGTCTTGAATCAATTATATTATGGTTGATGCACTGCATTCAAATGATTGTACTTAGTCTTTGTTTCCATTTGTTGGCTGAAGGCCTTAATTATTCTAGCTTGTATGATCCAAAGTTGTTTGTGGGCGCACCACCTAGGCCAGAACACTCGAAAAAAGGGGGGGAGGGTGTTGGCGAGGGAGAGGACTGAGACCAAGTTTGAGGATAATTTCTTTTCATGTCCCTCTTCCCTTATTTTTACTTACTCTTTATAGATTTGAGGACCTATCACAATACATGACTGAGAAAAATATAATAATGAGAAATATACAATAGTGCATGATGTCGTGACACATCTTGTGGTCACATAACATGCCAAGTTACGAGTGGGCGGCCTGCCAACTTAATTGTCAGTTTACCCCCCGAGTTACTTATTCGTCAAGCTCTTGGGTTGCCTTGGCTAAGCTGTGAGCTAGTGAAAGGCAAGGCTGATTGACAAGTATTGTAACCGTTATGCCTAGTTTCATTGAGCTGGTACTTGGTTGGGTTGACCCAAGTTTGTTCATGGGTTAACCTAGCAGGTTAATAGGTTATACATGAGCTGTTGGGTATTTGCCCGTACACAACTATTCCACACTTCTTATGTTGAACACTTAATTTTTTTTGTTTATGATGTATTGTGATATAATATAGTAGGAAAAAGAAAAATAATAAACTTAATGATCGTTTAAGTTTCTTGAATGCAATCAAAGTAGGTTTGGAAAACCTTTTTTACTTTATTAAAAAATTTCATTGATGGCTCATAACTTCCAATTCATCATTCATTTATAGAATCGTGGCAAATGCTCTATCATGAGTTTTATCCTTTTTGGTATATTGCTTATTAATTGGTATATCATGTGTATCTTGAGGGGTGAAAAGTATTTATGGGAGTTTGGTTTCCTCAACACCATTAGTTTCATTTTTTTTAAGTTCTTGTTCCTTAAAACAAATTGATTGGGGCTTTACATGTCCTCTCTTCTAAGACAAGTGAAACGACACATATTTATATCCATTATTGGCTTCTGGAGTACTTCATAGCCGCAACGTTTAGGTGATGGTTATTGTCGTGTTCCAGCAGGCAACCTTCATTATGTTTGGAAAGGCAGGTTCAGCATGACCAGTAGACAAGACCTATTTAATTTATCAGCAGTTCACATTCTGTTGATACTTCCAGGGTTTAATCAATACATGAAAATAATTTTCTCGTGTTATGATCTGTATAGTTATATGCCTCCCCTTAAGGCAAATACGTTTATATTGCATGAACATTTTTGACTATTTTAAAGTTAAGTTTAGTTATTTCTTATTTTCTGCAGTATGCACTTTAAAAGGCTCAAAATGCCAATTTTTCATGAAGTTTTATTGTATGAATGTTTTAGTTTGTGGTCATGCATGTGTGCTTGTGGGCATGCCTTCATGTGTATATGCAAGTATTTTGCGTGGGTTCGTGCGGTCGTGGGCTTTCGCGGGGGTGCACATATTCATGCATGTGTATATTGATAATGTGATGTTCTTCTAAACATGTTTTTTATTGGTTTTCAAACATGAATTTGCATAGTGCATATGTATGCGCTTCACAAGTGTGCATGTGCACATTTATCACATTATCTCCTTTTTTAGCTAAGATTTATTTTTATTTGTGAAAATACATTGAGATAAATTGACATAATAAAATTCCTTTAATTTTTTTGGAACTATCTTCTCCTTGCTCCCTTTCAGGGCTGATAAGAATGCCTGAAATTTAGAATTTCTTGGATACTTAGTTGAGTTAAAATTTGCTCAATTCTAGTCTAGTCAATGACATTTTAGAAAAATAGGCTTATTAATATAAGTTCAAGATAGCCTGCTTGAAATTGGATTTGTGTTGGCTCGAAAGCATTATATACCCAGTTTTTTGAAGGACTACATAGTTATTTGTTTTTTGTGTTCTTTCTTCTCAAGTGTCCATGTGCATACGCACGTGCATGCTCACATCGATCACATCATCTCTCTTTTCAGCTAAGATTTATTTTTATTTCTGAAAATACATCGAGATAAATTTACATCAAACAATTCTTATAATTCTCTTGGAACTTTCTTCTCCTTGCTCCTTTTCAGATTTGATAAGAATGCCTGAAAATTATAACTTCGTGGATTCTCGGCTAAGTTAAAATTGGCTCAATTCTAGTATTCAATGTCATGTTAGAAAAATAGGTTTATTAATTTAAGTTCAAGATAGTCTACTTGAAATTTGATTTGAGTTGGCTTGAAAGTGTTTTATACACATTTTCTAAAGGACCATGTGATCAATTGTTTCTAGTGATCTTTCTTCATGCATGCATAAGTCTTAAGCTTAAACCTTTTGACAACTTTTTGGTTGACTTAGGCGACTCAACATCATTCGGGAATACTAAACATCTATTTTAATGGGTAATTACATACAAAACACCTAAACTTGCGTTTTATTAACTGCCCACTTTCATCCATTTTTCAAATTCTCACTCAAATATCAAAATTCATGGTAAAACCCCAATCAATATTTTTCATTTTTATCAAATTCTCAATAGTTTGATCGTGGCATGCACAAATACATCGGTTCAGTAGTTCAAAAAAAATCACCTGGGTGGTTAATTTTTTAAATATCAATGTTTTGAGTGGCCTTATGTAATTATCCCCTATTTTAATTGTGCTTTAGCTATTAGAGGCAACTCGCTCGAGCTCAAGACATTGTTTTCTCCCACCCTCACTACCCTAATTTTCTTTCAGTTAGATATTGTTTTTCACAAACAATTTTAATCTTTACATATTCATCAATGAATTGATAAGAAGGGCTCATCAAATTGATTTCAAATAGTTGGGATAAGACCAATCATAATGACAATGATCATGTTGAATTATTAATTTTCCAATAAAATAAAGTTTTAATAAACTTATAAAACAATTTTGAATCATTAAAAAATTGTAGCCTTTCATTGTTGTCATTAAGTGTCTGAAGTGTTCTTGAATCTTGATAGCACTCTATCTGGTTTGTTCTTTTTTTTTAATGTAACTATGCAAGTGGTTCTTGCTCTAATTTCTTTTTTTAATGTTTTTGGCAAGTGCTGTCAATTCATATCATCGGCTCCATCTTGATTTCCTGAGCAATTGTAGACTAAATTTCACTTCTATCTTCTTTGCCATTCTTGTATTTTATGTGTGTGTGTGTGTGTGTGTGAGTAGTACTAGGATTCATCATTGTACCATACTAGCACCAGTGCACCGGATCCCATCAAAACTCCGCAGTTAAGCGTGCTTGGGCGAGAGTAGTACTAGGATGGGTGACCTCCTGGGAAGTCCTCGTGTTGCACCCCTCCATTCTGCCGTTGCCGGTCCCAAGCCCGGATGCGAAAAGTGGAGGGTTGCGTTAGGTAGTCGACAACCAGCGTAAAACTTGTCGAAAAAATCATGACATGAATCCTTTTGATCATTATGTAAGTGCTAGGGCGTCCCCTGGAAGCGACGCGCTGTATAGCCTGAATACAGTGAAAAGTGTGCAAGGGCCGCTACACCGGCGCCCGGGTGTAGTGTTAAACCCACATTACGGATGAATGCGGGTAAAGAAGTTAGTCCATGAAACTAATGAAACTAATATTAGGATAGGATCTTGGAATATAGGCTCTCTCAATGGTAAATTAATGGAACTAGTTGATATTATGATTCATAGGAAAATTAATATCTTATGTATTCAAGAAACTAAGTGGGTTGGAGAAAAGGCTAAGGAGATTGATAATTTAGGTTTTAAACTTTGGTATTCTGGTAAGAGTCACACTAGAAATGGTGTAGGTGTAATTATAAATAAGAGCTTGAAAGATAATGTTGTAAATATTAATAGAGGTAGTGATAGAATTATAGCCCTTAAGATTATCATTGATACTAAGATTTTTAATATTATAAGTGTTTATGCTCCTCAAGTAGGTTTAGATACAGGGTCTAAA
>NEWO01000528.1:3481-21941 GCA_003013225.1 Phalaenopsis aphrodite | reverse complement strand
GGGAGGGATGACTGATTGTTCATGAATTAACCTTCATCAACATCAGTCCATGAGTGAGGCTGTGAGAGACAAGAGTATGGTGACCCGACCATCTGTGTTGGTTAGGCATTGAGAAGGAATGAGAGGTTGTGAGGGAAAAAAGGAGAAAAATGTAGGTAGTGGAGGGGAATGAATCTATTTGCACAAATTTGAAATGTAAGGGATCTAATTGGTTGATTCGCAAGACTCTACAGGTCATTTTGCATTTATTGTTATGACTGAAAAATGGAAGGAATGTCGTTATCAGTTTTCATTAAATTAGGAACCTAACTTGTTAATTTAAAACAAGTGCAGCATATCTGAAGTTGGCCTAGAGCATGCAAGTAGTACCCTTACTAAATCTTTCCTAGTTTTCTATTCTTTTTTATTAGTTTAAGGTTACTCACTATTGTTTTTTATGAATGTACTCAATACTATTTCACAATGGTAGTACCATCTAATCCAGATCTTGTTCTTGATATGCTTTGGTTTTCCTTTGTGAGGTTTAGTCATCATTGTTCACTTTATTTAATATGACCTTGTTGAAATTAAAAAGTAAAAACTTTATTAGTCACACAAATTAATTAGCACCTCTTAAACAAAAAAATGTTCAACCAAGGTCTATGTATTATAGATTTTATTGCCTCAGATTCTATGACGGGTGATAACTAAATTTTTAAAAATTTTAAATTATACAATGAGAGACTTAGTGTTAGAATTGCTGGTGTTTCACTATCCAAATTTGGAATTGGGTCTTAGACAAATTTACTCTTGAACAAATTAATATTTCTAATGCTAAACCTTGATTGTAACATATTTTCAATCAATGAACTCATCCATGACTTAAACTGCATTGTTAAATTTCTTCATAATCTTTGAAAATTTCAAAACTTGGATTCAATGAAGATGTTTTTTCTATAGTTTCATGAACGTTACCTTCTGTGCACAATAACCATATTTTCTTAAAATTGATACTCGTGGGATATTCAATTATGCTTGACCACAACATATCTTATAAATAGAACGCCTTCTATTATTCTCAATTTTTTTTAATTAACTCTTAGCTGAGTACATCTAAAATATATACCTCTATGGATATGAGCATTAGAAATTTTGTGCTTTTAGTTGATCTAGACACAGTTATCATATGCATCATTGGGCGATTTATATGATGGGTTTTTTTTTGCTGAACTTATATATAGGATTGCTGAACCAATAGGAGAATTACAGAAATCGTATGATCAGTTTCTTCACCGGATGAAACTGCTCAAGTATCGAAGTGCTAAACGGGTATTACTTTTTAGGGGCATTTACATACATAGCAGACAATTCTTGTATATTTACCTATCTAACACGTAAACTTTGATATTTACATGCTTACCATTCAAATCTTTGAAATCACAGAAAAATCCCACTATTATCAACTTTGTAAATGTCAAATACGCCTTTTCATGCAGTCTTGTAACACCAAAGTAGTATAAATGTAAATATCAAACTTTAGGTGTATGTAAATATAGAAGATTTGTGTGGTATGTATGTAAATTTCCCTCTTTTTATGATGGGAGTTGACTTTCTTTTTTTACTTTGTTATGTCTGTTATTACAGCTCAAATCTGCATCCATTTGCAGGAAGCATTGGCCAGCATTGGTGCAACAACTACAGGTGGTACTGCTTTTTCAACAAAATAATATCCCATTATTGCTAACTAACATTCACGAGTTATTGAGCCAATTAGAAATTCTAGCTGTTTTACACTAATAACAACTTTAGTGCACTATAGTTTTGTTCTTTTTCTCTTTTGTTATTCAGTCTTTTGGAACAGAAAGTGTGATGTCTGGGTTTGGAAAGCTGAAGAACTAATTGATTGCAGCGGTTTTATTTGCAGGACATTCTCAGAAAACCTCAACCTCTAATGATCTAAAAAATCAGCAAAGGTATGCTGAACATGAAAATAAATTTTCTTTGCATTTTATTCACTAAATAGAATGGATTGGTTTCTTCCAGTGCAGAAAGCATTTTTAAAACCGACCCTGTGGAAGAAAATTCAAGTTGCAAAGTAGTTAAAAAGCTTCTTCGACCTCAATCAATTTCCATCAATGATCTGGATAAGTCAGCTCCATTGCACAGAGATGGTGTGGGTTTGTCTCGAGTTGATGATCCTCACCATCATGATCTATCAGATCCGGCTATCAACATGGAGGAGTCCATGAATGCTACTAGTAATATGTTTAATGAGGTTAAACAAAAGCCAAATCAGAGTGGAAATACCATTGAGGTGTTTGCTGACGGAGGAATGGAAGAATCAGGAGATGTTTATCCCAGCATTATTTCTAATACCCGACCTGTTTCTGCTAAGTTTGTGAATTCAGATTTCCCGAAGAGAAATGACAACACTGAGTTACAGAAGCCTTTTGTCGGAGCTTTCAACATTCTTCCAGATGAGGAGGATGATGATGTTGATGAAGATTCTCAGGGAGATTGCGTGGAAATAGAAGAACCAAAAGAAGTATCTTGCCAACAATCTTGGCCTCCTTCTCATTCTATCACTGAAACAGGAAGAGATAATTTTGATGTTAGATTGAAAGAGGACACAGTCTTTAGGAGACTGAAAGAGGATACTGTTATTCGAAAAATTGTTGGTTCAACAGTTTTTGAAGAGCCAAAGGTTGAAAATGCATGCCATCATGGTTTAGTGGATCCAACAATCAACCTCAAGCAAGCCATAGATGATATAAATGGCATGTTTGGAACGCCACTGAATTTTGTTAAGGCCCGCAAGTCTAAGAAACAAGAAAAACATTCTAAACCGAAGGCAGATAGCAGCAAGCATGGATTTTTTATATTATCTGATGACACCATGGAGAAGAATTTGAATGTTCAAGCTCCACCATGCATTTCATCCTGTTCTAATGGAACAATGGATTTTTTGGAGCCTACTGTTTTCACTAAAGAGGCCATGAATGAAATCAATGATTTGTTTGGAAAACCGCTCGACTTTTAGAGAAATGAATGATAGACTTGATTTTTTTCCTGCTGTAGAGAGTTGCAGAACCTTACATTCAATTTTCAAGATTTCTATCGTTGCAGGGAATGTCGGTGGAGGTTTAGAAGACTTATGCTTTATTGCTGCTTATTTCTTTCAGCTGCAGTTGTGACAACAGCTTCTTTATCCTTCGGTAATTTGTAATTTTTTTTTATGTTTTATTTTTGTATTCTCTTTTTATTAAGGCTTGATTCATGACTTAACTGGCTTGTGTGACTTCGAAATATAAAGCAACTTTAATTCTTTTTTTTTTTAAATCACTAAAGATTGATAATGGGAAGTAGAAAAAGACAGAGGAAGAAGTAGAGAAAATATAGGTGGAGATGCAGATGGAGAAATGAGGGACGGAGGGAGAACAAATATTAATTCTTCATTATTTCACCATTCATAATACATGGCTAAGGTCTCATTTGTAGACTAAAAAATGGAATATTTCATCTCATCATGTTAAGAATAAATAGAAAGATAATAATAATCCCAAATATGAACATGGTACAAACATGCTTGAAATCTAGGACAATTGTTTATTATTAATACTACATTTATGTATCTTTTTTGTTTTGCATCATTCACCCAGGTTGAAAGAAACTCCTCTCAGTACAGTTGGAAGATGTTGATGGTGACGGAGGCCAAACTGGCTTATGCATGGATCTGTAATTAGCAATATAAGTAGCAAAAATCTCAAAGTGTGGCTGTCATGGATGTTTTGGTGATGATTATGACAACATTTATCATGACAATAAGATAGCCTACTCAATATAAATCAATTGGGAATAATAATGGCAGCATAGGTTCAATGGTAAGCATGGTAGGTATACAACCAGAAAAATAAGACAAGTGCGAGCAAACTAGAAATATGCAATAATCTGAAATAATGGTTTCACTGCAACATTACATCTGTGATAGAAGTAGAAGAATGAACTCAATTCAGCAAGTGATTTGAAAGATAGAAGCAATGTTTAAAATTGTACAATCAGCTATTCAGTCATTTTTCATTTATGAGGCGAGATGTAAGCCTCAAGGAAATTTTGAGGCCTAAGCCTCAAATTCAAAAAATTACGTAAATTAATAAATATGGTATAAACTATAAAGCGTGAAGTAGGAAGTAATATATTAATATTTGAATTTAATAGCATGTTAAAATGTAATATAACGATATTCCAACGAAATAAAAAGTAATTAATTGTGTAAAGCTAGAAATAACACGTTAACATCCTAACGTCAAATTATAAAATAAGATGGTTATACAAACATTAAAATTTTAAAGCAAGCTAAGATATTAAATTAAAATATTAAACATCAAAAGATAATAATCAAAATCAATTGAACATTAAATTTTTGCTATCGCTCATACTATCCCCCACTTAAACAACAATATAACAAGTTATCAACATCTGAATTTTTAATTTTAAAGTCTATATAACTCTTATCATTCATTTGATTTTCATTAGAATCATTGACATAATAAATTATTTATTTTGTTTCTTATCCTTCATCAAATCTATATTCTCTCATTCTTTATTATTCTTAATCCCAATTATTTTCTATTATTTTAATGAATAATCATTCATAAAAATATTCATTAAAATAATAACTTTGTCGATAATTAAAATTTTAACTACATAAATTTTTATTGGTTTATTTTTCTTTTACTTTTTGTTATTTAGTGTGTGAGGTGTGAATGTTAATAGTTTGAAATATATTAATATTATTTTAAATTTTGTTTAAAAAAATGGCATGTTAGACTCCAAAATTATTGATTTTCAGACGTGCCTTGTTTTCTATGGCGTGCAGCCTGGGTGAGTCATACACCTTACCTTGGGAAAATGAGGTGAACAACACATTGAGGTTTTTTTTATAAAAAGCGCTGAGGCGAGCCTCATATTGCATAGTTTTAAACAATGGATAAAAGTAGTTCTAATATTTGTGGCTAATCGTTTGATGACATTTGAAGTGCTTTGGAACAATAGTAATCTTGCAGAATCATACTTTATAGGCCTGCTATTAATCAATATGGAAGATCCAAGCTCAGATTCTAATATGGTCTTAATCACTCGATCAATTTCAATTTGTTAAGAAGCATCCTCATTATTTATCTCAGGATAATCATCTGTTTTTTGTACTTTTGATTGTGGTGATGTTTGTTTCTTTGGTGCAAACATAGCTAATAGGCTGTAATATACATGTCTTGCTTCCTAATATCTTTTGTAGTTATTGAAACATTGCTCGAAAACTGTCATCCGTGATTCAATCTTTTCTTCAGAGAAATATATAGATCATTATTTTGTGAATAAAAAAAAAATTATGATTGGTTAAAGTTGATTGATTCATCACAATTTCACAACATGTATTAGTATATTGAAATTGGTGGTTAGAAAATCTCTCATTAATGTTAGATTTTGATTTATCCGTGGATTCACATCTCAAGGAAAGAGCTAGGTAAGATGGAAAAAGAGGATATTGTAGTGGTAATTTCAGGAAAATATGCTACATTTTTTCCTTGGTTTTTAAATGATCTTTGCCATAACATGACTTCTCTTTATGTGAGGGAGTTTTTTTCTATATAATATACATCAGTGATGATTACATTTAGATCTATAGGGATGTTTGGCTATTTTCTTGTCTTATTTTAAATTGACATATATTTAATGTTATCTCTGGTGCTTTATCCTCCGATGACACCGCACACCTTATATTCCCTCGCACTTGTCTGATCACATCCCGATCATTATGTTGAATTTGTTCCTCTAGTGCGACTGGTCTGATGCTACAATATAATGTGTTATAACTAGAAAGATGGTAATTTCAGGTTGGTACGAATGAGAAACTGTCTCCATGATTTCTTCTCTAGGAACAGGCATGTCATTTGAACTGGAAGGAGGAACAATAGAGGCATAAAGAGAACATATTATAAGAAAGGAGATGGTGCAAACCATAGCTGAACACATGCATTTGGGAATAATAGAAATGACACTGAGGAAGAATCGCATGCAGGGGATGCAAGTAGGAGCGAACCTTGCAAATCTAGCCGTTTAGTGCGCGTTCTTGCAGGAGGAATTGGGCAAGTGATGCGAGCGATGGAAGGAAGAAAGGGGTCCGCATGTCGATACTTGTGGGAGATTTGTGTGCGAGGAAGGTGGAGGTGAGCCGCATGCAAGGAAAGGCGAATTGAATGAAGCTATAGTAGAGCGGGTTCATGTGCAGGCACAAAAGGAGAATGGAGGAGAAAGGGTCTATACTTCCGTGAAATGAGAAGCGCCAAACCAAGCAAGCTAATCTTTAGTTTATTTTATTTTTTTTAGAATGATTACTCTAAAATATATTAAATGTTAATATTAAGTTTTGTATGAATTAGGAAGTATGGGCAACATAGCGTTTTAAATTGAAGGAAGAGTAAGGGTGTGTTTGGGAGCACTTTATAAATGCTTTTCATTTCGAAAAGTTGTTAACAACCGTTTGAGATCCATCATTTCACCTGCTTTTATGATAAACCCATTTTGGAAATCGAGATTCCTCGAACGATAGCGCCGCATTCCGTTTTGCGGTTCTAATCGTGTTCTGAATTCACAATTATTTTCCTGCCCCTATTGAATTCGGTAATTGACTCATTTAATCCTCGATATTACCCTTCTTTCTTCTCCCCCCCTTTGGCTTCGTTGCGAGCAAGTGGTATTAAGGCTCATTCATGGTCCTCTTCTTTTCTCCCATGCGTTCTCTGCCACATCTTTCTCTGTATATCTAAGACTTACCTTCTTTAACATTTTCGTATATGATATTGGTTTGTT
Source organism: Phalaenopsis aphrodite (assembly GCA_003013225.1). Classification (NCBI taxonomy): domain Eukaryota; kingdom Viridiplantae; phylum Streptophyta; class Magnoliopsida; order Asparagales; family Orchidaceae; genus Phalaenopsis; species Phalaenopsis aphrodite. The sequence continues at coordinate 15,095 of NEWO01000528.1, read as the reverse complement.
GCTTTTCGTTTATCTATGTGATTGTGCCTTGGGGCTTCTTGGGTTTCCTCTGTAGTGGTTGTTTGGTGCTTCTTGTTTAAATTATGTGATTGTGTCATTGGGGCTTCTCAATTGTCTTCTGTGGTGGTGGTTTGGTGCTTCTCATTTTTCTTATGTGATTGTGCCTTGGGGCTTTTCGGTTTTCCTTTGTGGTGATGGTTTAATGTTTCTCATTTTGCTTGTGTTTGTGATTTGGGGCTATTTAGTTTTTTCTTTGTGGTGGTTGTTTGGTGCTTCTATTTTTACTTTTGTTGTTGTGCCATTGGGGCTTTTTGATTGTCTTCTGTGATGTTGGTTTGGTGCTTCTCATTTTACTTATTGTGTCATTGTGACTTCTTAATTGTCCTTGTGGTGTTGGTTTTGTGCTTCTCAGTTTACTTATGTGATTGTCTTGCGGTTTCTCGTTTCTCTTCTATTATAGTGGTTTGGTGCTTTTCATTTTACTCGTGTGGTTCTGTTATTTGGGTTTCTCGATTGTCCTCTGTGGTGCTAGTTTGGTGCTTGATGTTTTACTTATATGGTTGTGCCATGGGGTCTTTCAGTTTTTCTTTGTGGTGGTGATTTGATGCTTCTCATTTTTCTTATGTAATTGTGTCATTGAGGCTTCTTGATCGTCCTCTGGGTTGTTGGTTTGATGCTTATTGTTTTACATATGTGGTCATGCCATTGAGACTTCTCAATTTTCCTCTATCTTAGGGGTTTAGTGCTTCCTGTTTTACTTATGTGGTTGTGTCATTGTGGTTTCTCGGTTTTCTTCTGTGGTAGTGGTTTAGTACTTGTGGCGGTGGTTCGGTAATTCTTGTTTAATCACATTGGTTGTGTCTTGAGGTTTCTCGATTTTCCTCTATGGTGGTGTTTTGATGCTTGTCGTTTTACCACAATGGTTTTGCCTTCGTGCTTCAATGGTGGTGGTTTGGTGCTTTTCATTTCACCACATTGGCTGAGCCTTAGGGCTTCTCAGTTTTCCACTATTTTTTTGGTGTGGTTGAGGCTTTGGTTGTGGCAATGAACTTTAGTTGTAAAGCTCTAAGGCATAACCACATATGTACATATCTAGCTGTTGACCTCACTTTTGGTTGATGTTTAGTTTTCCTCTTTAGTAGCCTAGGGTCTAGCCATAAGACTTTTCTGTTGATTATTCCTAAAGAACTAGAAAAAGAACCCTTATCATTATAAATTCTACATTTCTCTTTGCTCAACTTGAAGTTTCACATATTAGTCATAACCTCTAGCACTTAGTAGGTGGGGTCAGTATGAGGAAGCTCGAGATGAGTCCCCATAGGATTGATTCACCTTAGGGTTGACTTTGGGTGTTGGTTTGGAGCTTGTTCACTCACTTACACTCACTCTCACCCACAATCACTCACAACCCTAAACCCAAAATTGTTGAGTTTGATCCCTTGATCTTTTGGGAAACTCATGTAGATGGTCCTTGAAACCCATTAGTCCTAGGCTAGGGTTTAGCTAAGACCAGTGCATAGAGGACCCAAATGGTGATTCCATTGGTCTATAGCTCACATAGGGTGGTTGGTACCCCAATTCTACCAAAATGTCTAACTTGGTCTTTTGCCCCAAATCCACCAAATTACCTAAATTCCCTTGAAATCCTAACTTTGGTAAAAGTCCTAAAATTCACCCAAAATATTCAAATTTGTTCAAAAATCATTTCAAACCATTTGATGATACCCAAATTATCCAGAGCCATCCAAAAATGCCAAATTTACTAAAATACCCTCAAAATGACCAAAATTACAAAAATACCCTTGGCACCCCAAACTTTCCCAAAACTTTCAAAATCACTTCAAGTGTTTCTAAATCCAATTTGGACCCTCCAATTGAATCAAATTTGACCAATTTGGTCATTTTGACCAAAACCCCAAATTGTCTTTAAAGGCCCAACTTCCCCATATTTGCCCCAAATGTCCATTAATTTGGTCCCAATTTCCCCCAATTTCAATCTTAAACTCAAATTCACCTTCCATATGACCAACCTAAACCAATTGTATTTTTAATTGTCCCATGCTTTGAACCCAATTTTGATCTAAGTCAAGCCCCCAATTTTGGCCCTATGACTTAATCCCCCACCAAATTGAACCCCATAGCCTACTCAATTTGCCACAGTTTATGTTGAAAACTCTTCATAGCAATCCTACACATCAAACTTGACCTTCAATTGACCATGGTGAAGCCTCAATTGCATTCAATTTTAACCCAAGTCAAAAAAATCCTCAATTTGCCCTAAATTGGCTGTTCCCAAATTCCACGAAATTGATTGCCCTAAACCCGAAATTGACACCCAATTTATATTGAAAACTCTTCATGATGTTTCTATAGTCCATTTTCAACATTCAATTTAGACTTAGCCCAACCTAGACCCAAGTTTAGCCCAACATGCCCAAATTGACCAAAATCCCAAAATCCTTCAAATTGAACCCCCAATTGAACTCAAAATCATTTCAACTCTTCACCAAAAATCTTCATTACAATCACTACACAATATTGATCAATTAATTGGGCCCAAAGTCATGGTCAGTCTAACCCAAACCCAACATTTGGCCATTTGGACCCACATTGGACCCATGCACCAAAATTGACCTGGCAATGTCAAATTGATCTAGGCAAGACTTCTACAACCAACTTTTGGGTCCTAGTAACCAAGCTAGACTAACTTAACCCACCCTAGATGAGCCATGGACCAAAAGTCCCCTAAATCAAAAGATTTGTTTCTAAAATTGCTTAAGCAAAAAATATCTTTGCCAAAAACCTATCATCAACCCAAATTAATTGTTGTGACATATTCCTATGACATTCCTAAGCCACTTAAGCACCACCCCTGCATTGTCGGCCGGCCTAGTTGCCGGAGCACCTCAAAACCGAGAGCCACCACACTTAAATCCTCACCCAATTGACCCATCTGAGATGTCCCACTCCCATTGGCCAATTGCGCCGCTTAGCTCACCACCTCAGCAAGCTTTTGCACCCAAAGCAAGGTCCTGAGCTCCCCTCTCCGGCCATGGCTATAAAATGGCCTCTTCACGGCCAAAGTTTGGGTGCTGAAATTTTCTCAAAGAGACCCTGCCCAATTGCTCTCACAGCCTCCTTGAGACCTCCTTAGTGCAACCTAACCACTTCCCTGTCCTAATTTCCCTTACCGGAGTTCAATTTCAGAGCTCAAATCCTTGCCGGAAACAGGACACTTTCCACCACAAGTCCACACTGAACCAAAATCAAATTAAACTTGCCCAAACCTTCACCACAGTGAGAGAAGATGAAGCCCCACAAAAGTCCCATCATACATAGCCTCCAAGATAGCTCAAGACCAACACCTGAAATCGGCCTTGATCGATTTCATACTTAGGTACTTCACCACGACTTGGGACTTCATCCTCAGGCTCTTTAGACCTCCAAGAACGTGTCAAGCACATTTGATTGAAGCCTCGCCTCTCAGACCAAGGTATAAGTTCTTCCCCTCATCCCGAGCTTCATTTGATTCTCCATTAATGTACACTTGATTTCATGACATGTTTACCATATGGATATTTTCGTCTCACTTAAACGAGTTTATAGGGTCAAACCCCATGCGATTAGGTTGAGTGTAGCTCAAGAAATTAAGGTTTTAGGATTAACAGTCACAGGTTCACACCACTTGAGGATGAAGGAGGAGTGTCGTTCAATCTTGCATGTATCCAGTGGATGGCCCTGATGGAGTCGGACGATGAATCAATGCATAAAGTGCGGAGCTGACGCGGAAGGCATCGTCCAACCAGAGCGCAAGACGCAAGTCTTCGGAGCCGCCGTAGGATGAGGTGGCGCCGCATAGGAGAAGTAGAAAAATCTGGGATTTTTAGATTTACTTAATTCAACCAACTTCAAAAATACATATCTTGATGTTAAAAAATTAGAAAAATAAAAGAAAAACACCCTAGTGCTCAATGAACTTAGGAGAATAATGCGGAAATGGTTTGAGGTTTTTTTATGCATATTTTAGTTTTAATTAATTAAATATGTTTTGATTATTTTGATTCTCTGTCATTTAAATATTGCAGCATGGCATGCCAGTAGGGTCATTTGTAGCCTCTATCATGGGGGATCTTCCCTGATTTTTCTAAAGTCAGAAGAGACCCCTAGATAGAGATCATTATTTTTCAAGTTTATGTCTATTATTTGCATATACATAATTATAGTAATTAGCATGTTGCTTAGAAAAATCTAAGAAAATTTTGGTGAGTTCACTGTGACCAGAGAACCATAAGAAAAATTTGTCATGAGCTAAGTTATTAAAAACACACCTAATTTTCACAAACCCTAAAACACAAAGGAAATTAATTTGGAAAAATAAACATCTAAATGATTTAATTTTAATTCTCCACTGTAATTTAAAGTTCAGAGGACTCCCCATTAAAATTTCAAAATATAATGAGTTTATTTGATAACCTAATTTAATTTTCTAAGTCTAAGGCCTCTTTTAACACTTAACATAATCATAATAATTAAAATATAATTCAAAAAATTATAAAATTAGTTTTTGGGACTTCTATGTGATCAGAGGAATTTTCTAAAAGTAAAATTGTAATCAAAGTAAAATTTTCATTTTTTAAGCATATTTTACATATTTAAATAAGGAAAAATTAATAAAAATCACAAAATTTATAAAATTCATGAAAATGTTCTAAATTATTTTCTAAGCCCTTATGAGCAATTAGAATATTTTTCCTAATTTTCTAAGTAAAGATATTGAATTTTAAAGCTCAAAAATAATTTTTAAAGGCTAAAAATGGGTTTTCTTTAATTTCTCACTAAAATAATTCTAATAATTCAAAGAAATATCAGAAAAATGTAAAATTTGTTTCTTTGGATTCCTTGACATTGGAGAAATTTAAGAAAAATATAAAAATTAATTTTTCACATTTAGAATATTTTGTAATTAATTAATACTTCATAACTTAAAATAATTCTAATAGTTCAAACAAAACTCAAAAAACCATGAAATTTAGTCCAAGTGGTTCTCTGATCTAAGTCTACCTCCAGTAAAAATTTCAAGTGATTAGGATTTGCCTTGGTCAAGTTATTGAATTTTATATGAAAAATTCTATTTTTGCATGTAAATAATTATATAAATTAAATTAAAATTTGAAAAATGACACTATTTCTTCTGATGTCTTAATTGACCCATGAGTGAGGTAGGATAAAAATTTCAAAGTCATTTGAATTAAATTTGATAAATTATGACGTATTAGAGCCTCATGTGCAAATGTATAATATTAGAAATTTAGTCTTAATTAACCTTTAGGTGATCAACAAGTCAAATGTGATATTTTAGTGTGTTTCTACAATTTTGCAATTTTTATGATTTTTAATTAATATTTAATTATTTAAATACCCAAAAATAGCTAAAAAATGAAGTATTTAATTTAATTCTAATTTTATTTTTCATAGCTTCTTATGGTCTTAAGGAGCTTCCAAAACAAATTTGGTAATTTCTTGAGCTTTATTTTAATTATTATAATTATTTTAATATCAAAAATGTGATTTCACTTGATTAATTCATTTGAGCGGTCAAATTAACTCCAATTGACTTGAATTTTTATGGGAAGCTCCTCTAACATTAAATTACGGTGAAGAATGATATTCATGTCATTTACATTTACAATTACTCTAAATCAATTATATTTCCTTTTTTAGGGTTGGTGATAATTATGATTATTTTTAATGAGTTAAACCAAGTTTATATTTTTCCTAGGATTCTCCAACCACAGTGAACTTACCAAAATAAATTTTGTATTTTTTATCAGTATTTTAATTTTTATAATTATTTTACCAAAATAGGTATGATACACTTGAAAAATAAAGGTCTTTGTCTAGAGATCTTCTTTGACCTTTGAACAATCAGGGAAGATGCCTCATGACAGAGAGAATCAAAGCCCTAAAAATCATGTCACGATTAAATGTCTATGAAAATGGAGAATCAAAATAAGAAAATACCATTTAAGTAATTAAAAATTATACATGCATCAAATGGACATGTAAATATTTCTACATTGTTCTCTTCTGTTCGTTGAGCAAGGGGGTATTTTATTTCATTTTTATTATTTTTCTATACAAAGATATGCATTTTTGAAGTTGTGGTCATTAAATAATTCAAATAAAAGCCTATTTTTTACTTAAGTAACACGACGCGGACTGGATCCCTGTACGCGTCGAATAGACATGTGTCGTCGCGGGATTGGACATAGCCAGGTGAGTCAGCCCACCTTTGGAGAGTGGGTTTAAATAGAGGGGGAAGAAGAGGCCATCAGGGGCAATTGGTGGGTGCTTTGGGTTGCTTATGTGGATGCCAACAATGTGTAAAAATCCAATTGTGGTGAGATAGCTTGGATGTATTTTTAGTTTTTGCCTAGGGGAGCATTTGGGCTTGGCTTTTCCGGCAGCCAAGGTGGCCAGTCGGCCAGGCTCAGGTCACCATCTGACTCTGGGAGGTCAAGGCTTGGGTTTGGTGAAGTTAATTGGGGTTGGCCATGTGTAAAGGTATAAGATTGAGAGTACGGGGAAATGGTTATTTTGAGTCAATTTGGGTCTGTTTGGGGTTGGATTAAATCACCAAGGCTGGTTTGGGTGCTGAGGGAAATCAGATGACTCAGCTGAAGTGGTGTGGAGAGGTCCCCATCCAAGGGATTTTGGCTAAGAAAGGGTTAAAGTGATTTCCTCTTTCCATTAATATCTTGGTGATGTGGCAAGGCTCTCATGGCTCTCCTATGGCTTGGGAGTGGCTTCATGGTCTTAAACCGATCTCAAAGGGTGAGAATAGAATGTCTTACTCTATTTAAGGTGGTCTTAAACCTATCTCGAAGATATAGGCTGAGAATCAGATGCCTTACTCCATTTAAGGTGGTCTTAAATTGATCTCGAAGGGTGAGAATGGGATGCCTTACTCCATATAAGGTGGTCTTAAACCTATCTCAAAGATATGGGTAGATAATCAGATGTCTTAATCCATTTAAGGTGGTCTTAAACCAATCTCAAAAGATGAGAATAGGATGTCTTACTCCATTTAATGTGGTCTTAAACCTATATCGAAAATATGGGTTACATTATGAAGGAAAGCTTAAAGACTCACATAAAATTTAAGAGGCAACAGAAAAAGAATTAGCGTCTCGGCACCGTCCCCTTGACACTATCCCCAAGAACAATATGAAAATAGTGCAGAGAATTTGTGGTGTTGAGCTCATAAATATGTGTCATATGAAAATCGATATTGGTGAGGAAAAATTGTGAAATTTGGTGCAGAATGTGCAATCCCGCTGGGATATGAAGAAAACTGGTGCCGACCAGGATAGTCGCGGTGCGTAAGCAAAGAGTAAACAACCTCGAACTTGAGATCAACAAACTCAAGAAATTTATCATTTTCTTTCCTTTTTTTCTTTATCACATTTAATTATAAAAATATATATTTTTTTAAAATTTAATTTTCATTTATTGATTTTTCAAAAATATTTTAAGTTTTAACATCAGGCTTTCGTTGTGTCATTCTTTGTTTATTATAATTTAGAACCAACACATGGTTTCGTGGCTCTTTATTAATCGAACGAATAGGGAAATTTAACAAGCAAGATGAAATCTGAAAGAAATTTCATTAATCTATTTCAAATACGAGTTACAAACTGAGTACATGCTGAAGTATCAAAAGAAAACATGTTGAATACATCTGAAACATCATATGTTGAATACATATCATAAGTTGAACATATCTGATACATGTCCCATCATATATGCTGCATCAAAATACAGTACAAAAAGGTGTCCACTGATTTTCCATCCTCGACGGGGTGAGCTTCTAATCAAGCTGACCTACTAAGCCACTCTTAAAGAAAAGAACTCTCTTTACGTGCACTTAGAGGTACAATCTTCTCATAGCTCATAAGGCTGTAGCTCTTCCAATTCTGAGTCCGGACGGAACCCCCATGATATCTTGACGTCTTGCATCGATTTGAATGTTACAGATACTCTGGCATATCGCACTCCCGGGATGCAGTGTTTGGCCAAATCAACCCCATTTCCTTTTAAGACTAGTACTGAACCCATCGGCAGTGGAATCCCAACGGACCTTTTGAACTCCCTAGAGCCAATGATGTTGATTTCTCTTCCAAAGAGTATGTTGCTTCTGCTCAAGAAAGACACTGTGCAAAAAGGTCTGACAAAGTCATGGTGGTCAATATGGGGAGGAATGCAGTCCCCTTCTCATAAATGTTAATTAAGCAGCTGTTCGGGATGCAGTCAGGTGGAAGTATACTCCATCGAATCAGCCTCTTGACCATTCTCTTTATTGCATAAGGCATTGGATCCACCTCATCATATCTTAAGAACCCAGATGAGGTTCCCTTGCCTATCTTCAATAAAATTATAACAACAACCACATCAAAGAGTTATTCTTCCTTTCCCTTGCATCCATTTTTGCGGGTCTGAATAAGTTCTTGGCCTTAGCTGACCACCTCGATCTCTGTCCCTCAGGTCGAATACATAGTATAAAATTCTTTTTTCTTCACTTTCAGAGAATATCCTGGTATACAGTGCCAGACCTTCCAAATTGTTCACAATTCTACCTTGAACTTCTTCATAGAACTTGAACTCTCTTGTTTTAACTCTGCACATTCTTTCTAATTCTGTTGTGGAAATCTCCTCAAACCCTAGGGGTCGTCCCCTCATCTGAACATCTACATGAATCCACTTCTAGTCTGGTTCTGTATGCAATGGGATGTACGACTCTGCATCTGGATATACTACCTCCTGGGCTCTCACACCTGCAGTTGTGAAGTCTAGGAAAGAACTATTGCAATCCAAATGTAGAACATTGCATCCTGGACATTCGATGAATGCTCTTCCGGTAGATGCTCCCATGGGAATTTCAACATTGCACCTTTGTAAGGTTCATGGGGTATCTCTGTCTGCATCAGCTCTGTAGCCGGTTCTAACTCATTCTCTGCATCAGGTGGGCTAGAAGGGTCTCCTTCATGCATGGTTCATAAATTATCCCCTCAGAAATAGAACTGAGTAAACCTGCTGCTTCTTTCTGTGTCTTCGTTCTTCTCACAGGAAGCTCTATGTTTACGTCATTTGGCATTGCGACACTGCATTCTTCTGAGCAGTTTCATTGACACCTACTAAATCCCTTGTCAGAGTAGTTATCAGAGACTAAAGATGACTGATTCCTTTAATTGGATATTGTTGTTGAGTGATTACTTTCTTTCACTTTCTTGAGGAGTCTTCTCTGAGGCCCATTTTTAACAGAGATGATAACCCTTCCTTTTTCCCGTGACTAACGACATCCATCAGGGGGGCCTCATATTCCACACTTACTTGACTGAAGTCTAAGTCCAAGTCTATAATACCACCCTAAGCTGCCAATTATTCATTAAGTGCTAGATTGACACCAACTCGAAAAGACAAAATCAGCTTGCGTCCGGACATTTCTTTTGTATAAGACAGAAAAGCATCAGTACACTGACATTCATCGTGAACAAGAACAAGAACAAAGCACTTAATATCATTGCAATCGAATATTATTGCTAGCCAATAATATTCGAGTCTCTTAATCTTCATCTTCATCTTTGGCCCTGAGTGGTGAGCACCACATAATCCGATATGTACTTCTTTGATAATATTCTTTGCTTCTGCTCTTCTCTGACATCTCAGCCACATTTGATCAAACGATCTTCTGTAGAGAACATCTCCTACTAAGGCATACGACATAGCTCTTCTTGTGATGTGATATGCCTAAGACTAATCTTCTGGTAGCTTTCCAGTTTGCAAATATTCTATTAATGACTTGCGCCAAACGTTGTTGATGTTAGTAACTGTAATAATCATTCATTCTTCCTTTTCAAGCTTATGTAGACTGTCGAGGTCAATTCAAGACAAAACTCATCTTTCTTGTACGGTGATATCAATGGAGACATCTGGTGGACATGCCAGCTCCTTAGAAAGTTTTGCTAGAGCGTCGGCATGGGCATTATCTCCCCGAGAAATCCTATATAAAGTCACGTTAGAGATCTGTTCTAGTAGCTCTGTTGTATACCGGGTATTCTGCTAGCCTCGGCTTCAAAATATTGTATTGTTTGGTGACTTGTTGAATGACAAGATCAGAATCACCATAGATGATGACGTCTATTTTATCCATTGAGATTGCTAACTCCAACCTGGTGATTAACGCTTCATATTTTGTTTAGTTATTTATGCATGGCTTTGTCAGGTGGTAGGAGAATCTAAACATACCTTTATATGGAGCGATGAAAATCAGACCAATCCTTGCTTTGCCCGGTATAACCATTTCTGATCCTTTATCTTTCCGGGCTGATGAAGCCCCATTGAAGTACATTTCCCAATGTCTGGCACTGGAGGGTTCTATTTGTAGTATTTGCTCATCTAGTAGTTCATCGCTGAGTGGGGACCCAGTTGGAAGTGGGTGCGTAACGAGAAAATTTGTCCTTTGATAGCACAGAGGGGAACAAAAGTTATATTGAATTGCAATAAAACCATCGACCATCATGCTAAACGTCCGGAAAGTGTTGGTCGGGTCATTAAATATTGTAACTGATTAATTTTTGAAATAAAGGTAATCTTATGAGAGAGCATGTAGTGCCTGAGTTTTTGGGTGGCAAAAATTAAAGCTAAACAATGCTTCTCGATAGGCGGATATTTTATTTCTGTCAGTATTAGACGACGACTTAAGTAGTATAGTGCATTCTCCGTACCCTCATCATTGACTTGAGCTAGTAGGGCTTTGAGAGAGTCATCTAACGTCGTGTTATAAAGTATCAACGATTCTCCTGGGACAGGGGCTGCCAAAATAGGAGGTGTCATTAAGTATTGTTTAGCGTCCTCGAAGGCCCGTTGACATTTCACTTCTCAAAAAAATTTGACGTCCTTTTTAATTAATGTCGAGAAGGGCTGACACCTATCTGAGAGATTAGAGATAAAGCGTGTCAGATATGCTAACTTTCTTTAGAAGGAACGTAGTTGTTTCAAAGTTTCGGGAGGAGGCATTTATAAGATAGCTTTAATCTTATTTGGGTCAAACTCGATTCCTCGATGATGAACAACAAATCCTATAAATTTCCCATAGATAACACCGAAGGTGCACTTTAAGGGATTCATCTTTGTTGACCTCACTTTTGGTTGAGGTCTAGAAAAACTTCTTTAGTAGCCTAGGTCTAGCCATAGGACTTTCCTATTGACTAAGTCTTAGAAAACTAGAAAAGGTACCCCCATAATTAGAAATTCAAAACTCTCCTATTTACTCAACTTGAAAGTCTACATACTGATCTTAACCTTTAGCATTGGTAGGTAAGATCATTATGAAAGAATTCAAGAAGGATCCCTATAGGATTACTTGGAACTAGGGTACACTATATCTTCACAATACATTAATTCATGGTTCATTTAGAATGGATATTTATCCAATTCTATTTGAAAAGCCTAACTTGGTCTTTTGCCCCTAGGCACCTCCAAATTACCTAACTGCCCTTGGGACCCAAATTTGGCTAATATTCCCAAATTTTGCCAAAATACCCAAAATTAATCA
>NEWO01000527.1:458096-468222 GCA_003013225.1 Phalaenopsis aphrodite | reverse complement strand
CGTCAAGGTGATATCAACGAGGTCAAGGAGCGACATGGCTCAAAGGGGCTCAACAAAAAGGAAGATAGAGTGATCCTAAAAGGTAGAGGTAACTGGGTCGGGGTACCACGGACCCGTCATACACAACTACTAGGACCCTAAGTCTACCTGGTCGTGAAGGTAGTCGACCCAACACGTCCTGAAATCCCCGGTCAACAATCCGTGAATTGCATCATCTACGGGAACCTCGGTAGCCCTAAGGTCAAAGGAAGGAAACTCTATCATATGACTATAAGCTAGAGCTCCAAGAGGTGGGACTTATACCTGCCGAAGTGACAAGGATGCCTCTGGAAAGAAGATAAAGTGGAGGTTCAGCTACAAAGCTTGAAACACTCCAAACAAAATGACTTATACCCCGTCTGGGTCGGGGAGCCTTCTAACACCCTAGGCGCACTAGACAACCACCTATATGAAGGTATGCTGGGCCAGTCAGATAGGAAAAGTACGGGAACTCCTTTTCGGGACATGCAAACATGAATGCAGTTATCTAGAATGATCATAAGTATTGTGGAGGCCCTATTAATATATGCAGGAAAGTAAAAGTTGAAATTTTTAGATCCTGAATATTTTAATCCTAAATTTTAATTATCTTGAATATTTTATTTAGGATTTTGTAGAAAATTACAATTTTAGGGTCCTTAATGAGCCTATGTTATATCGTGAAATCCCAGATAAATCACAGAAAGAAACAAGAAAAACACATGCAAGTGCAGACATGCAACATGATGTAAAGAAATCAAAACAAGTCAAATCAAAATAATAAACAGGCCGGTGCCGCTGGGTCGGCAACATATCCCAGAAAGGAAAAAGAGTGGTCGGACTCCGCATATACATGCCCGGTCCTAATTCTATTCATCAATATAAAAATGCAGAATTAAGATACGGGGCACGAGCATCTGCTCCTAGTCCCTTCCACGTGGTTCCCGCGCTAAATGTCTCGAAACCCGTGCTCGTATCTTATTTCTGTTACAGGACTCTCCTAGACTCTAAAAAGTACATAGAAAAATAAAAGAATCAATCCTGCATGAAAACAAATGTCAGCGGGAAAACTCACATGCACATAACGTATCATGAGTCATGCCTTAAAAGTGGGGGAAGCTAACAGCACCTGCAAGAAAAAGGGTTAGAAATCATTACTTGCTCCCCCATAACGGTACCTCTATGTGTGTATAAAAATAGACATGGCTCCCTGCAGAAGAACGCCCTAACACACTACCACACATATGCAACATGCAGTCACACCACAAACATAATGCAAAAGAAAGATATCTGGCTAGGGCAACCAATCCAACAGAGAACAATAGCCAGGCATCAAAAAGACTATCTAGCACCCTAAATCCTAGCCTAGCACACCATCTACCGAGAAAGTGCATCGACCTAATATATAAGTGAGGGGTAAGTCTGAGTATAGTATTACTTTGACGGGGTCTTCATACCAGCCCCATCCTAAAGATCTGAAGGATCTAAAGGGTGTCATAAAGAGAGGTGACACAAGTTAGATCTATTAGATCTTTAGCACAATCATACTCATGTCAATCCCGATGACTTAACTTGCATTGCTCACTGGGATCAACCCAGCAAACAATGCTTGTTAAGGCATCGCGACCAACACTGGGTTACTCTCCTAACAAACTCGACTCGCTATCCATGCAAACATGCAAATGCAAATGCAAATGCTAATGCAAGAAAATAAAAAAAAAACATATAACTGGTGATAAAGAGTATGTCATGAAGGCAGTGACTGGAAGGAATGGGCATGCCGTAGCGGCAGGGGCCCGCGAAGAGGGTATACCGGTAAGGTAGTGACCCGAGGATGGGCATGNGTTTAATGAAGAAATATTTGTTGAATGATAATTAGCTCATATTACATCATTTTTATTACCAAAAAAAAAAATAAAATCAAGTTGTTTCAAAATGTGATACACCCTTCATGTGTGGGGTAACCTCTGAGACTCGTTGCTGGGGTGATTTGTTTTGTACCATTTGTGGAGCTTACCGTTATTGTGCAGGGAACCATCTCCGTTTTTTTTTTGTGTCAAGTTTAGAGACATTGGTTTTTCTTATGCTTGGCGTTTAGGGTTGTATTTTTAGCATTATGATGTCGATCAGATATCTATGACGTTGTTATCGGTCGTCCTTATTGCTTTTTACTGATCGGACATCTTTTGCTTTTCAGTCAGTTTGTATTAAGGTATCGGCATCGGGATCGCTTGTTACTCTTTTTGAGGTCTCGGTAGCTTGGTTGGATTTTCTTCATCCTAATTACCATTAGTGTTAGGCTTATTAAGCGGATCATATTGCTGCATTTATGGGGTACTCAAGGAGCTTGCTTCTGGGTAACCACACTCTTTGTGGAGCTTGTCTCTATTGAACAGTAAGCCACCTCTAGAACCTTACTTGATTCAAGTTTGAAGACCAAGGTTCATGATGCAGGAGCGTTGTGGGTTGTTCTGCTGACAGGATGCATTTGGCATCGTTGTCGGTGGTTCTACTTGGTTTGAGTTTCTGAGTGTTAATTTGACCTAGCAAAATCTTAAAAAGGTTCATGTGTATTTTCATTGTAAAAGAAATATAGAAGGAATGAATGGATAAAGCATTTTCATCGTTGGGCATATCAATGTCATCCACTTAGAGTTGGCCAAGCATTGTCGAGGTGTCATTGGTCCACTTTCCTTAGGGATTTTTCTAACTGTTGGGAGTCGGTCGTCAATTTTGAGAATGTAGTTTTTGCCTTCAAGCCAAAGTCCCTTTGAAGACTATGGAAAGGGGATTTTTCTACTCTTGGAATCGTTGATGCACAAACTTCTTGGTGCGCTCCCTATTATGAGTCTTACTATGGTGATCTCTCCTCATCGATGTCACTCCTCTTCTTGTTGGTAGTGCATATTCCACGCTCACCGCACATTTTAGGATGTTGAATATAGATTTTTCCCATGGGACATGCCTAAGGGATAGAGCAGTAGGAATCAGGAAGAAGAGAGAGAGAGAGAGAGAGGAGTGTGATGCGACTTGACCATTTGGAGCAAATTTTCGTATGCTCGCGCTCTTGTGACCCTTTATATATATTGAATATGGAGGTTACATAGAGAATGAGAGAGAGAGTCCATATAGAAGAAGGGTTAAGAAAAAAGAGCAAAGAAGTCTTTAATATATGAGCCAGTTTGTCTAGTTATAAAAGATAGAGGGACAAAAAAGGTAAGATTATACATTTAATTGTTGTTCTAGAGAAGTTGTACATGATATTTTGATCTTTTTGTCTACCTAGACAATCTTCTTAGCAAGTCTTTGGGTCGACCAACTGAGCTAGTTTACGTCGACTTTCTTCGGGGCACCGGTCGACTTTTAAACGGGAAGCTAGTTGGTTCTTGAGTGGAATGGCCAGTCGGCTATCCTGATTATTATTCCTCAATGATCTTTGGTGAACTTTGAGGGAGCTTTTAAGAGAGCTTTCTTAGATTGTTGAAGGTTTTGAATCTTTGTCTGGTCGTTTTTTTTAGAGTGATCTGTGTGGATGTTCACCTCCTGTTGGTTGCTTGGGTGGCCCTTCGGTCTGCTGAGTTTGCCATTGTTCGGTTGGCAGCCCTTCGACCAACTGGGTTGGCTATCAGTTGGTCGGATTCATGGGGCCTTATGGTTTTTTCAAAGGGGTCCTTGTCATATCTTCTTTGATTTTGGACTGTTATGTTATCTCAAGATTGAAGCTAACTCATTTTTGGTAGACAAAATTATTCTCTAATTTTCTTAGGATATTTTCAATGTCTTGGTATGAAACTATATATGATTTTGTAATCGGATATTATATTACTTAATTTTTAGAATTAGGTTGATTGGTTAGTAGATTAGTATTCTTGTTGTAGTATCCTATCACTTGTATTCTATAAATAGCTCTTATTGGAGCACATTGAAAAAGGGTAATGGAGAATATAGTTACTAGTTAGTTATCTCTTTTAGGTAGCGCTACTTTTCTTATATCTGGGGTTGCCGGCATCCTCGAATTATCGTTTATCAACATTAAAAAAGTAGATTCATATCATTTTGTTTGGTTCTTAAACTTCTTTCTTGTTGACTATTACCATATAGTTAAGATTCAGGAAAAAAATGTTGAGTGCATATATTTCGTACATGAAATTTATGTCTTATGAATTTCTTATGGATGTAATACTCTATCCTCTTCAATAAATATAGATTTGGCAGAGGAAGGATTACCATTTTTTTTTTTTGTTTTATATATATATATATATATATATATATATATTATTNATGAAGTAATAAATTAATACTTAATCTCATGGAAAATGAACATGATGATATTTGTTTTGTTACAACATCATCTTCCGAAATCCAGTATAAATTCAGGCTCATCATCGATCTCAAATGGCAACACTTACAATACTCGTTCATTCAAAAACCTTCCATCTTCTACATCTGATGGCTTCCATCTCCTTCTGTTTCGCCATTTTTGTTGCCCTCACCCTATTCTTAACTTCAAATATCAGCACTGCAACTTCAGAGAAGAATGAAAAAGAGATCCGGCTGCGTTTCTACGAGCACGAAAGAACCAAATTCCCTAATGCGACTTCCATAAAAGTGGTGTCGAGCCCTATCGACGAACCCAACAAGTTTATCTCCTTTGGTAGCATGTTTGTTTTAGATAACCCCATCACTGAGGGCCAATACCCCACCTCCCGCCCTCTCGGTCGGGTGCAGGGCACAGTCACAATCACATCGCAAGATGGTTCAGCTGGCATTGCCACCCTACAATTGGTTTTCACCGGTCACTACGCTTTGACAGGTAAATTTTAATATATATCAAGAAGCACTTGCATATATACATACCACACAATTCCTATGTATTTATATATCTATTAATTTTTTATTTATTTGTTGGTTACCGCTTGGCTGCAGGTAGCTCGCTCACAGTAATTGGGGGATACTTATTTACGAAGGGAGAAGGCGAGTTGCATATAGTGGGGGGGACGGGTGAATTCAAAAATGCTAGAGGATACGTTTTAGTGAGGAGGTTATCGGCCTCCTACGAAGCAAGTATAACTACCTTTGCGTTGGAAGTGATTGTCTTTTAATAATTAGATGGCTTCTTTCAATGTTGGCTGAGAAATAAATGGTTTGAAAGTATAATAATGATACTCTTATATATCCAAGTTTAATAAAATGGCCATTCGTGTATTTGAAGTTTGGATGCTTAAGTATCATTTATTTGTCTTGAACTAATGTTGTTGTTGTTTTGTTTTATTTGGAATGTAGGTTTGATTTAAGTTATTTGTGTCTTCAATTTTATGCTACTATATTATTTTATGTTGCAAACTAACAAACTCTTAGTATTGTTTCTAAAGCTTAATATATTTATTGTATGATAGATTAATTTTCATACCATTTTGCTAGAAATCATAAACAAAAAAATAAAATTCAAGAAGGAAAAAAACTTGGTTGTTAAAAAAAATGCCAAAACAAGTGCATGACAATGAGAATTTAATATCACTTGACAAATGGACTTGTGGAGGCTTTTCATAAGACCTTGATGAACCTTAATTATCAAGAAAAAATTATCTCCTATTAAAAAAAATGGGTCATGAAATTAAATTTACCCTAAACTATATGATAGAGGAAAATTACATATGAAACGGATTCCCAAATCCACCCCATACGGATTGACTTTTGGGGGTCAAAATTTTTCGGTGTGCTCCCTATTATGAGTCCCACTATGGTGGATCTCTCCTTATTGGTGTCACTTTTTTTCTTGTAAGTTGTGCATGTACCACGCTCACACTCACCGCACATTTTAGATTGTTGAATCAAGATTTGTCCTGTGAGACATGCCCGAAGAATAGACTAGTGGGAATCGGGAAGGAGAGAAAAAGTGAGTGAGAGAGAGAGAGAGCGAATGTCGTGACTTGACCATTTGGAGAATAATTGGGTATTCTCGTGCTCATGTGACCCTTTTTTAAATTGAACATGGAGATTGCAAGGAGAATGGGAGAGAGACTCCCTAAAGGATCAAGAGAAAGGAGCCAAAAATTCCTCAATAAATGAGCTAGTTCGCCTTGTTATAGAAGATAGAGGGACGAAAAAGGTAAAATTACACGTTTAAGCCATGTTCAAGAAGGGTTATACAGGGTATTCTGGTCTTTTTTGCCAGCCTAGACCATCTTCCTAGCTGGTTTTCGGATCGATTAACGACGCTAGTTTAGGTTGACTTTTGTCGGAACACTGGTCAACTTTTGAATGATAAGCTGGTCGATTCTAGTGTGGGATGTTCGGTTGGCTTTTCATATTATTTTTGCTTAATTATCTTTGGTGATCTCTTAGGGTGATTTTATGAGCGTTGCATTGTTACTATTAGATCCTTGTCCGATCATTTTCTTCAGAGTGATTGGTGTAGATGTTCATCTCTTGTTGGTCGCTAGGTTTCCCTTCAGTCTGTTGAGCTAGTCATTAATCAATTGGTAACCATTTAGTCAATTAGGTTGGCTATCAGTTGGTCGGATTCATAGGTGCTTATGGTTTTTCAACAGAGGGTTCCTTGACATATCTCCTTTGATTTTGGACTGTTATATTATCTCGAGATTCTTGTTGATGCATTTTTGGTGCACAATAATATTCTCTATTTTTTTATGAGATTTTCAATGTCTTGGTTTGAAACTATATATGATTTTGTGATAGGATATTATATTACTTAATATTTTGTATTAGGTTAATTAGTGTAATTAGTTATAAGGTTAGTATTCTTATTGTAGTATCCTTTCACTTGTATTCTATAAATAGCTCTTACTGGATCACATTGAAAAAGGGGAATGAAAAATACAGTTACTAGTTAGTTCTCTTTTTTAGGTGGTGTTACTTTTTTTCTTATTTTTGGGTTTGTCGACATCCTCGAATTATCATCTATCAGCATTAAAAAGGCAATTCATATCATTTGGCTAGATTCTTGAGCTTCTTTTTTTTGTTAAGTGTTGGTTGTCGATCATCACCACCCTCGTTCTTATTGTTGTAGCTATAATTATATTGTGGATGATATGAAGAGAGAAGAGATCTGAGGACTAAGGCATACAATGACAAGAACAAAAAAAAGAAATATGTGAGGAATAGGCTTGAGTTATGGTTGCATTTGGTCTAAGTTGGGTTAGACCAGGTGGGGTTTAGGTTGCACAAGGTTTAATTTGGGTTAGACCTAGTGGGTTTTAGTTGTGGTTAGGCCTAATTTGGGTTAGACCTAAAAGGGCTTGAGCTATGGTTAAGTCTAACGTTTAGACTTAAAAGTTTTGGGCTATGGTTAAGTCTAATGTGGGTTAGACTTAGAGGATTTAAGTTTGATTTAGGCCTTATTTAAGTTAAACTTAGAGCAAACCCAAGTTGAACATGAGCTAAGTCAAACGTGAAAGGGGTATAGACTTCACCTCAATTGGATTAGCTCTAATTGTTAGTCCACTTGGGTGGTTGAGTCTAAGTTAAGTTAGACCTAAGCGAAGTTCAAGCTCATCTTGGGCTAACCATGGGGTCATTAAAGGTGGTTTCACGATTAGAGGGATAACCATGATGTTAATCCTTTAAGACCCTAGTTAGGTTAGGTCCCTAAGGTTGGCCTAATGTTCTAAATTTATTTTAGGGGACAATTTGGGCCAAATTCTAAAATTTTAGTTTTACATTTATTGCCCTAGCTTCCTAATTTTCATTTTAGGGTTTTTAAAGGTGAGGATTGTCATTTTAGGGTTTATTTCACTAGTTTAAGTTCTCCTTTGATTTTTGTTTTAATTTCTGATTTTTTATAATTATTTTTCAAAATAATTAAAAATTTGGTAGAAAATTAGTTATTTCAATGTTAGCAAGTCCCTCGACATTGAAAAAATTAGGAAATGTTCCCAAGGGTGGAGGGAATAATCACTGAAATATTCATATTTGTTGGGTTTATACAAAATTTTTAATAATTAAAATGCTCCATGGAGTATTTAAATAATTAGAAGTTAAATATAAGTTAATTATTCTCAATTTTACTTTCATTACTTTCCCCTTAATTCACTGAGTTTAGCGGTATTTTTATTTTACTTTTATGATTTTTCTACATTAGGTTATGTATTTTTAAAGTTTTTAGCCATTTTCTTTATTTAATTAAATAGGAAAATATGAATTTCCTACTTATCTAGCTCAGCGCCGCGTAAACCTTGGTGTCTTCAAAAGTCCATGTGTTCGTTGTCGATTCGTTGTGTTTTCCACGTCAGTGTCGCTCTATCCCACAGTTTAATGTTCCCCCTCTAGTTGTTCTGTGGTTCGACTTAATCTCTGTCGTTCTTTTCTAATACCCAAAAATGGACGACATCAGTTCATCATCCCCACACGACTGAGAATCGAAAATTGTTCGTGTTTAAACCCTAAGTTCTCGCTCCTTTCCCAAATAAATCACTCAAGATTTGTTTTTACACATTCATCTAATTGAGACGACGCTATCTATATGACTAGGTGGACATGCATTGTTTGTTTTCTTCATTAAAGACTAAACTGACTGCAAAATTTAGGGATTTTGATTCATAACTTGTCCCAATTGGTGAGGCCTCAATTGGGCTTGATAGAGAGCTTCACCACGATTTTACGAACCTCCTCTTTTCTTCAATTTGAGTTGAATTTTGCTCTAGCTATGAGCTAGACTAAATGGTGGCACGATTTGGTGTTAGAATGGGTTAGAGGTCGCAGGAAGGCTCAATTTTGATTGGGGAGAGTGTCTTAAGGCTTGGTGAAGCTTGGGGGAGGGTTGGATTTAAGTTTTAAACAAGTTGATGTTAGGGCAAAAAAAATGTCGTGGATTTCAGTGGCAAATTTAGGGCTAGGTTATAGAAGAAAGGGCTTGAAAATGGTCGGGATCAATTGCCTAGGTCAGGGAGAACACTTTTGTTGTTCGGATCATGAGGGCTTGATGGCTCTGTAAGGAGTTTGGTTGTGTATGAAGGCTCTCAAGTATGGGCTATCTATAGCTATGAGAGCTTTGGGTGGAGCTTGGTTGGGCATGGGGAAGTTCATGTGGCTCCTTAGAGATTTTCCAAAGGATTATCAGGGACTTTTGGCAGTGGGGAGTAGGCTTTTTCATTTCTCCATGTCTTGGCCATGGTGGTGCCAATGGGAATGGAGGAGGCATGGGAGGGTGCTTGTTTGATTGGAAAGATTTTTGGTGGGGTGGCTAAGACTAGGTTTGGTCTGGCTTGACCCAATTTTGGTCTGGTTTAGTTCCCCAAAGTTTGAACATGGGTGGGCTTGACTTGGTGCCAAGTGTCCCCCACATGGTGAAGAGTACAAAATTTGTCTTTTAGTGGGTTTCCTATGCTTAATTTTATTTTAATTAATCTTAATTTAAATTATAATGTCATGATGGTTCATAGTGGGTTATGGTGGGTCATAGTGAGTCACGGTTAGCCCATGTGTAATGGGCCAAAAAAATTGTGCCATGGGCTAAGGTTTGGATTTTTAGGGTTTTGGGCAAACCTAATTGGATTGGGTTTAATCCAAAGGTGTAGGTCTTAAGGGAATTTCATAATCCACTTAATTAAATAATTAGGTGAACTATGAAGGTTGGCCCCATGGTGTCAATTTTAGCCCCTAAATGGTATAAGGTCATGACCACTTTAGGTGGGGTTCAATTGTATGGCAATGTGGTCAATTGGTCAAGAATTGGCCAAAGTTGGGCTATGCCCAAATGGATTTGACCACCCATGGTGCCAACAAATCTTGGGGTCAAAAGGGTGTGTTAGGGTTTCTGTATGTACATATGTATATATCTATAGATGTAAATCTATATGTATACATACATTTCTATAGATGTATATCTATATATATTTACAGATACATATATATGTATATATCTATACATATACATTTACATATACATAGATATCTATATGCATACATATATATATACATAGATATCTATAGATGCATACATATACAAACACATAGATTTCTATGTATACATACATATACATACACATAGATCGATAGATAGATATATATATATATATATATATATATATATATATATATATATATATATATATATATATATATATATATATATATATATATATATATA
>NEWO01000527.1:434358-457956 GCA_003013225.1 Phalaenopsis aphrodite | reverse complement strand
ATATCTCATTTTCTACTCCATCCAGCTAACATCATTCTGCAAATTAAAATTGTTTTGATTTGATGACATATTTTCTATGAAAATTTTGAATACCGCATGAAGAAAATAGAAAAGAGCAGACATGGTCAAATAAAGCTCCAAGACTAAGAATTAATTTAATAATAAATTAATACTTAATCTCATGGAAATTGGACGTGACGATATTTGCTTTGTTACAGCATCATCTACCGAAATCCAGTATAAATTCAAGCTCATCATCGATTCCAAATGGCAACACTTACAATATTCATTCATTCAAAATCCTTCCATCCTCTTCATCAAATGGCTTCCATCTCCTTCTATCTCATCATTTTTGTGGCTATCACCCTATTCTTAACTTCAAATATCAGCACTGCAACTTCAGAGATGAATGAAAAAGAGACCCGGCTGCGTTTCTACGGGCATGAAAGCACCAAATTACCCAATGCGACTGCCATAAGAGTGGTGTCGAGCCCCATCCACGAATACAACAAGTTTAGCACCTTCGGTAGCATATCTGTTTTAGATGACCCCATCACTGAGGGCCATAACCCCGCCTCACGCCCTCTCGGTCGGCTGCAGGGCACAGTCACAATCACATCACAGGATGGTTCTACTGGCATGACCACCCTACAATTGGTTTTCACTGATCACTACGCTTTGACAGGTAATTATTAATATGTATCAAGAGGCACTTACATATATACATACCACACAATTCCTATGTATTTATATATCTATTAATTTTTAGTTTATCTGTTGTTTGCCGCTTGGCTGCAGGTAGCTCGCTCACAGTAATTGGGGGATACTTATTTAAGAAGGGAGAAGGAGAGTTGCATATAATGGGGGGAACGGGTAGATTCAAAAATGCCAGAGGATACGTTTTACTGAGAAGGTTAGCTCCCTTCGGAGCAAATATAAAAACCATTGCGTTGGAAGTGATTGTCTTTTAATGATTAGATGGCTTCGTACAATGTTGTTTGAGAAATAAATGACTTCAAGTTATAATAATGATATATATATATATATATATATATATATATATATATATATATATATATATATATATATATATATAAAAGAAGGAAAAAAAAATCATTATTATAAAAATCCTAATAAAAAGGATGGGCCATGAAATTAAATTTACCATAAACTATATGATAGAGCAAAACTACATATGAAAAACCTTCACAATCCACCAAATACTGATTGAATTTTGGGGGGTCAAAATTTTTTTATTTTGTTTGAATTACAACTCCCTTCTTTGCATATAAATTCAAGTAATAAGTTGAAAGATGACCAAAGTATTCATCTATGACTCAAGTAGCTCAATAATTTGGATGAAATTTGGCAATTAATAAGTTTGGGAATGACTAGAGCACATGACAAGTTTGGATGGAGGCTTTTGTTATTATTGTATCAATTTTAATTTTTTGTTCAACATTGTAAGAGTGACCATAAATACGATGCTTTCATTAAATAAAAAATCTACAGAAGTGGTTTATATTTACTTGTGTTGACGACAATGATTTTCTTTCAACATCACGATCTACTGATGGGAGGAACATGAAGAAATATGATAGTTGAGGTTTAATGAAGAAATATTTGTTGAATGATAATTAGCTCATATTACATCATTTTTTATTATAAAAATAATAATAATAATGAAATCAAGTTGTTTTAAACTGTGATGCACCCTTCGCGTATGGAGTAACAGCTGAGACTCGCTACTGGGGCAATTTGTGTTGTACCCTTTACGGAGCTTGCCGCTACTGAGCAAGGAACCACCTCATATCTATGTCGATTTTAGAGACATGGGTTTTTTTATGCTTGGTGTCTAGGTTCGTACTTTTAGCATTATGTTGTCGATCGAATGTCTATGACGTTGTTATCGGTCATCCTTATTGCTTTTTACTGATCAGACGTCTTTTGTGTTGCTGTCAGTTTGTTTTACGGTATTAGCATCTGGATCGCTCTTTTAGAGGTCTTGGTAGTTTGGTTGGATTTTCTTCATTCTGGTTACCCTTAGTGCTAGGCTTATTAACTGAATCTTATTGTTGCATTTATGGGGGTAATCATGGAGCTTGCTTCTGGGTTTACCACACTCTTCATGGAACTTGTCTCATTTGAACAGTAAACCACCACTGGAGCCTTATCTAATTCATGTTTGAAGTCAAAGGTTCATGATGCTAGAGCATTGTGGGTTGTTATGCTGACCGGATGCATTTGGCATTGCTATCGGTGTTGTTACTTGGTTTGAGTTCCCAAGTGTTAATTGAACCTAGAAAAATATTAAAAAGGTTCTTTTGTTTTTTGATCTTAAAAGAGCTATAGAAGGAATGAAAGAAAAATGCATTTTCATCGTTAGGGTGATCAGTGTTATCCACTCAAAGTCGACCAAGCATTGTCGAGGTATCGTCGGTCGACTTTCCTTAGTGAGTTTTCTAACTATTGGGAGTCAGTCGTTCATTTTGAGAATGTGGTTTTTACCTTCAAGCCAAAGCCCCTTGAAAGACTATGAAAAAGGGATTTTTCGACTCCTGGAACCGTTGTTGCACAAAGTTCTTGTTTTGCTCTCTATTGTGAGTCTCACTGTGGTGGATCTCTCCTCATTGATGTCACTCATCTTCTTGTTGGTAATGTATGTTTCATGCTCACCGAATATTTTAGGATGTTGAATTTAGATTTGTCCTGTGAGACATGCGCAAGGAATAGAACAGTAGGAATTAAGAAGAAGAGAGAGAGAGAGAGAGAGAAGAGTTTGCCTCGACTTGACCCTTTGGAGAAAAAATTTGTATTCTCGGGATCTTGCTACCCTTTATATATATTGAATATGGAGGTTATTAAGAGAATGAGAGAGATACTCCATATAGAAGAAGGCTCAAGAGAAAAGAGCCAAGAAGTCTTTAATACATTAGTCAGTTCGTCTAGTTACAAAAGATAGAGGGACGAAAAAGGTAAAATTATACATTTAACCCCTATTCTAGAGAGGTTGTACAGGGTATTCTGGACTTTTTGTTTACATAGAACATCTTCTTAGCAAGTCTTTGGGTCGACCGACTGAGCTAGTTTAGGTCACTTTTATCAGGGTACCTGTCGACTTTTGAATGAGAAGGTTGTTGGTTCTTGAGAGGAATGGTCAGTCAACTATTCTGATTATTGTTCCTTAGTGATTCTTGGTGATCGTTGAAGGAGCTTTTAAGAGAGCTTTGTATTTAACAATTAGATTGTTGGAGGTGATAGATCTTTGTCCGATCTTTTCCTTTGGAGTAATCTGTGTGGATGTTAGTCTCATGTTGGTTGCTTGGGTGGTCCTTTCGGTCTGCTGAGCTTGACATTGATCGGTTGGCAATCCTTCGGTCGACTGGGTGGGTTATCAGTTGGCCGGATTCATAGGGCCTTATGGTTCTTCTTCAGAGGGGTTCTGGTCATATCTTCTTTGATCTTGGACTGTTATATTATCTCGAGATTGAATCTGATGCATTTTTTTATGTACAATATTACTCTCTAATCTTTTTAAGAGATTTTCAATGTCTTGGTATGAAACAATATATGATTTCGTGATAGGATATTATATTACTTAATATTTAGTAGTAGGTTAATTAGTGTAATTAGTTAGTAGATTAGTATTCTTGTCGTAGTATCCTATCACTTGTATTCTATAAATAGCTCTTATTGGAGCAAATTGAAAAAAGGGAATGGAAAATATGGTTACTAGTTAGTTCTCTTTTAGGAAGTGTTACTACTTTTCTTATATTGGGGGTTGTCGGCATCCTCGAGTTATTGTCTGTCAACATTAAAAAACCAATTTCATATAATTTTGTTGGATTCTTGAACTTCTTTTTTGTTGAATATTGCCATATAGTTGAAATTTAGAACAAAATGATGAGTGCATATATTTCATCCATGAAATTTATGTCTTATGAATTTTTTGTAGATGTAATACTCTATCCTCTTCGATAAATATAGATTTGGTTGAGGAATGATCACAAAAATTATTGTGTCTTTCTGTTTCTTTTCTTTCCTTCTCTTTTATAATTCTTCATATTCAGGCATAGTGAAACTTCTACTTCGAGTTAATTGACACTCGTTGTGATAAAAATAATACCATGCAATTAGAAATATGAATCCATATAAACTTTTTAAATCTTATACAAAATCAATCACATCTCCAGATTAACCTAACATACCACTTAACTCCTCGGTATGTACATATCTATTGCCTATACTTCAATTTTCACATATACGCACACAAACATATGTATACATGAAAAGATATATTTCACTTCTTAGAGTTAAAATACTGATATTTTTGACGTGATATGAAAATTTTAAATGATATAGATATAGAATACAAATCTAGATGTTAGATATGTAAATAGATAGGAATAGGGTGGCATATAAGTTATGCCCCTAAACCATGCTATGATTTCAAAGCAACATCATAAACCAAATAACACAGAAGATGCAAAAAGAACTTGACAGTCTTCACCAACAATAAACAGCAAACAACATTAATCCAAGATCATCAATCTTAAGAGTTTCCGCTCTTCAAATCCATAAATTAATGGCCAATTTATTAAGCATAAATAACACTAATAACGCTATTATATTAAGCCATTAATTTAGCCAAATTTGACAGCAAACTAATTGTTGAGGAGAACCACTTCCAGCTCAAAGATTGAAGAATTTAGGTCTTCGTTGGGTAATAGGCTCAGCAGAACATATCCTCGAGCTTTTCGGAAGTCGCCCGTCCCTCCCACAACCTGCAGCTCTCCTGTTCCCTTATGGATATAGAACCCACCGATTGCTGTCAGCGAGCTACCTATCAACCAATACATAAAAATCAAGTTTAGGAACGCTATTTATGTATGTCATACGCATGTAATTTTGCGTGTTTATGACCTCCAATAACCTCTCAATAACTAACTAAGTTATTGGTGGTTATTAAGATGTTACTGGGATTACTACTTCCAATAAATGAAGCATCAAAAGATATCAATTGCTTAAAAAATATTAAGAGGATTATAATTTTTTGTTTTAATTTATAATGTTTTTTTTAGTGTGTGTATATATATATATATATATATATATATATATATATATATATCATTTGTAGCATGGGTTATTTGTGACGGTATAACTATAGGACGGGTCGTCGCTTATCAACAGTAATATTTTTTTCCGACGCATTTAATTATTACCAACGCATTAAACCGTTGGTTATAAGTAAATATTAACCGACGATCCTATTTCATCAATTATTTTCGAACCCACCATTTGACAGGTATTTATTGACGCATTTTTTAATAAGCGATCGGAATTTTCGTTGATAATAGTGTTAAGAAGCGACATATTGAAAGTCGTTTATAAACCGTCACAAAAATCCTTTATAATGCCTAAATTGCATCCCTCCTGGTCTCGCCCTAATCCTCCCCACTCCACCATCATTACTCCTCTCTACTCGAAGCCCCGCCTACCTGCTCCTCTCCCTGAAACCCTCGCATGTCCCTCCATCCCCTCTCTGTTTCATCCAAAACCATCGCCTTCGCCACTGAACCACTGTAATACAGTTGCAATAGGAGTTAGTTGGGAACGCAACAACGGGATCGTGGCTTACAATGACAGGAAACTCCCATTTTTCTCCTTATTCTGCTAGTCTCCTACCCAAAATGATCAAGAAAGGTAACTTCTCGTCTTCATTTTTTTTTTTAATATATTTTCAAGAATGTGTTTAGGTTTTAGGATTTAGCAACTATAAAAAAGTGTCACCTAATATTTTCTTCTTTTAGTTGGATTACATCAGGGATCGGCTTTAAGCTCATATGTTTTTGCTTTATTTATGGATGCTCTTACTAGACATTTATAAGAGGATGTTCCCTGGTGTATGCTTTTTGTCGATGATTTCCTTCTTTTCGATAAAGACCAAAGAAAGAGTCTGGGAAAAACTTAATTTATGGAGGTTGAAATTGGAGTCTAAAGGCCTTTGTTTGAGTAGATCTCTAACTGAATACATGAAATGTAATTTTAGTAGTAGTAGCTTTAGTAGTAGAGTTGTAACTTCAGGTGATCAAGTCATTAAAAGGTGTGAATATTTTAGATATCTAGGGTCTCTTGTTCAAAGTGATAGTGATATAGTTGGGGATGTGATTGATAGATTTCAAGTTGGTTGGTTAAAGTGTAGGAATGCATCCGACTTACTGTGTGATAGAAAATACCGCTTAGACTTAAAGAAAAATTATTGTCGTCAGACCTACATTGTCTGCAGCGCAGAATGTTGGCCTTTAAAGAGAAGCATAAAACAAATTTAAGTGTTGCTGAGATAAGAATGCTTGGAAGGATGAGTGGCTTGACACATATAGACAAAATGCGAAATGAATATATTCATGATAGGGTTTTGTGTAGCTCTAGTGGCGGACAATATTGGAGTGAGTCATCTTAGATTGTTTGGTCACTTTAAATGTCGTCCATCTGATGATCTGGATAGGAGAGTAGAAGTTTTAGATTTGGCTTATGTTAAGAAAGGTAGAGGTAGACCTGAAAAGACTTGATCACATTGTATTAAAAAAGATCTTAATGTATTAGAATTAAATGAATATATGCCACACTCAACATGACGCGATGGAGAAAAAGGATTCTTGTAGGCGAAAGGCTTGTTTTTGTTGTTGTTGTTGCTGTTGTAAGAGACAAAATTTGTAATGAATATATCCATATATAGGGTTGGTGTAGCTCCGGGCAAAATTATAGACAGAAAGGTTTTACATGCATACCACTAAATTCCTATGTATTTATTCTTCTAACGCCTAAACTTTACATTTTAATACAACTTTCATGTACACATAAGGCTGTGTGTTAGAAAAAATTGATAGTTCACTTGTTAGGTATGTAATTACATAAGAATTGAGAGTACAATTTCTTATTTATAGTTAAGACTTATGTTAATAAATGTTGCACCGTGTTGGATCGAAATTTAATAGGATCGATCTGCAATCTGATCTCGCACGTAGGGTAAGTCTGTGAATTTAGGGCTTTGCATATTAAAATTTATGTTATGCATATTGGGAACTTAGGACTTTTAAATTTTATGTTATACATGTGCTATGTGGTGTAGGTTTGTGAATTTAGCTAGAACAATGACAATCACTCAAAAATTAATTTTGGATGGAATTTTTTTGAACTATCTTTGGTCGGATCAAAATTGGATCATTTAACATCCTATTGGTGTTAAGTATGTCGAATCTCGTTAAATCCATTAAAACTTCTCTACCTAATATTATCTTCAACTTAGCTACTCCAATCCTTGCACGGATATATTTATTTCATATTTTATTTTCAACTGTAAAAATAATCATTCTCGTTGTCACATCCTCTTACACAATTAATTGCACGCCTCAAAATATTTTCTTTTATATGATGTAAAGAGTATTCACTGCTTCCTCATTTGTGAAGTCTAATATTTATTTTCAAAATAAAAATTCACCTTGAGTTCTAATTTGTCAATTCCAAAATGAAAGTTCACTTTGAAATCTATTTTTTACTGCCACAAATCTTTTTTGGCTATGCATATGAGATTTCGAAGTGAATTTCCATTTTGGAACCTGCAAACTAGATTTTGAAGTGAATTTTCATTTTTATAATAGAAGTTAGACTTCGTATTAGAGAATGCAGTGAAAACTCTTATATCATATGAAATATTTTCTTTTAAGGTCATATTTCAAGGTGTGTAGTTGATACCGTATGTGGTATGCGGAGATGAGAATGGTTAGATTAATTTTTGAGTTTCCACTTGAAACATAAAATGTAAAAAAAAATAAATTCGTGCAAGGTTTTGTGTAGCTATGATGACAGATAATATTAGATCCAAAAATTCAAAAAACTTTAAGACAGATTATTGATCTTCGACGGGCCTAATAGTCTCAAAGAGACTATTAATGTTCTGCCTTTGAGCTTAATTGTGGTTAGCTCTAAAGAAATTTGATTCAAATTTCCTGGTTCAAACTTGGGTCGTTGATTGTGATTTGCTCTTGATCTGATGCCAAAATTAAAATCTTTCAATTTGCGAGCATTTGTCATTGTTCAATCTATCTAAAACGTTCACTAGTTTTACAATGTGTTGATTATTGTCAGATTTGATCACCATTTGTTACAAATCCGTCATTTGATCTACTACAACTCGAATTGTTTAACATTTGTTAGTTCTGTCGAAGATCATTAATCAGTCGTAAATTAATTCACAATCTGTCAAGACACCTCCCTCGAATATTTTATGCCTCTATAGCTACACTAGCACTCACACAGATATATTTGTATCATATTTTGTCTTCAAGTGAAAAAACAACCATAAACCTAATCATCATCGTCTCCGCAACTTTTAACAAGATTACTTTCACACCTTTTAATAAATTCTTAGAAAAAAATGTCTCATATGACATAAGAGTATTCACATGATCGTCCAATGAGAAATCAAATCTCCATTTCCAAAAACAAACTCACTTCAAACATCATATTCATGAAATATCATAAAAAATATTCATATATTCTACTTTTTTTAAAACTAAAACAATATTATTTTTTATGCGACATGAAAAAATTAATATGAATGTAAAAAAAGTAAAATTTAGTTGTTAAATTTAACCAAAAAAAAAAAACAAAGTAATTAGATTGTCACATATATGTAAATCCCACAATTATTAAAATACCTGTCCAAGGGTGGAAATCTGTGAAAACCAAATTGACAGAAAAAAGCCCCAAAGAACCATCAAGCGTTGAGGTTACCGCTGTGCCGTGCAACCGACCGATATGGCGAGTAGTGGGATAATAGCCTTCGGTGAGAGCGTTATCAAAAACACACAAGTCCCCAAACTTGAGAGAACCGTCGGATTGATCGCCGGGACCTGACACTACTTTTATGATCGTCACATTCGGCACTACATCCCTTTCCTGCATGTAAAAATGCAGCCGAGTCTCTTTTTCGTTCGTCTCTGTAGTTGCACTACAAATTTTTAGGGTTAAGGTTAGGGTGATAGCTACGAAAATGGCGAGAGGGAAGGTGATGGAAGCCATTAGAGAGAATGAGAGATTACAGGCTTTTTTTAAAGTTTGTATGTGGTGTAACTTATACTGTATCTGGGTTCTGCTGAGCTAAATGAACCTGCAACAAAATAAATATTATCGTGTTGATTTGTTTTTATAAGAACAAGTATTTTATAGATTATTTAAGTTTTAGTTTTGGAGGTTTGTGAATTGACTATGTCTCTTCTTTTCTTTCATTATATTATCTCATGCATATAAATTTGGATGGGATGATTTCAAAATTTCTATACATTAAGTCAACATATCAAAATAATCTTTGCTGAATGCCATTTGTTGGATGGACTTAATAAATGATATTCTTTTAGCATGATATATTTACCACTTCTTCTTCTTCTTCTTCTTCTTTTATCTTTTTTGTACAGAATGGTGGCCATTTTTAACAAAAACAAAAAGGAAAATGTGTCTGAAAGTAAATGCAGGTGTTATCCATCTTGAAAAATTAGAACATAGCCAGTGGCATTTAATCGCTGGCTTATTAAAACTATGCATGACATATGGCATCTATATGCTGCTTGTTACGAGGGCTTTTGCATGCATGGCAACCAATTTCTATGTGTTTACAAATCAAATGATTCTGTTTTAATTTGTACATTTATATATATCACCCAATAATTTCAAATCACATAAAAAATGACACTATTTTGACTTTTTTTCTAAAGTTTATGTACCGTTTCTCATGCATTTGTAAGGTGATATATATGTAAAAATTAAGTTTTAGGGGTGATATGTAAGTACATATTCTTTATTGTTGTGAGATATGTACTTCCTGGCATAGAAATGAGACGCAAAGAACACAAGCAAACACAGATCGTTTACGTGGTTCGATCCAACTGGATCTACCACGGGAGGGAATCAATCAAATAGTTCACTAAGGCAAAAGAAATGGAGAATACATAGTCTATACATAGAGATGAGCCTTCATCTTTCTTCTATGACCTCTCTCTCAAGCGACACCTTGATACAAGGCCTCAAGATGCTAGCTCTCTAGCTCTCTAGCTATTCTCTCCTCCTTTGTGGTAGCTTAAAATCTCTTCCCTTGCTCCTCCTTTGTGATAGCTTAAGATCTCTTCCCTTGCTCTCCTAAGCCTCACATCCTCTCTATTTATAGAAGCAAGAGAGCGGTAGGTGAGAGGTAGATGAGCGATAGGTGAGCGGTAGGTGACATGTGGTAGGTGAGCAGTACCACATTACAAAAGTGACATTTTACCTTAGTTCAATAATTGGGAGTCAAAATAACATTTATTAAAAATTATGCATGACATATGACAGTTTTAATGAGCTTAACTATTAATTTTTATTTAAGAAAATATCAAATAGAAAAAAATATTTACTTTTTTAGAGAGACAATAACTTGTCGCGAGTGTAATTATTTTGAATAAAATGTATGATGTTCGCTAGTAGGGGTAGAAAAGANTTGTTGTGAGATATGTACTTCCTGGCATAGAAATGAGACGCAAAGAACACAAGCAAACACAGATCGTTTACGTGGTTCGGTCCAACTGGATCTACCACGGGAGGGAATCAATCAAATAGTTCACTAAGGCAAAAGAAATGGAGAATACATAGTCTATACATAGAGATGAGCCTTCATCTTCCTTCCTTGGCCTCTCTCTCAAGCGACACCTTGATACAAGGCCTCAAGATGCTCTCCTCCTCTTTAGCTCTCTAGCTATTCTCTCCTTCTTTGTGGTAGCTTAAAATATCTTCCCTTGCTCCTCCTTCGTGATAGCTTAAGATCTCTTCTCTTGCTCTCCTAAGTCTCACACCCTCTCTATTTATAGAAACAAGAGAGCGGTATGTGAGAGGTAGGTGAGCGGTAGGTGACATGTGGTAGGTGAGCAGTACCACATTACAAAAGTGACATTTTACCTTAGTTCAATAATTGGGGGTCAAAATAACATTTATTAAAAATTATGCATGACATATGGCAGTTTTAATGAGCTTAACTATTAATTTTTATTTAAAGAAAGTATCAAATAGAAAAAATATTTACTTTTTTAGAGAGACAATAACTTGTCGCGAGTGTAATTATTTTGAATAAAATGTATGATGTTCGCTAGTAGGGGTAGAAAAGAGTGGAGGCGAACTCGAGCCACGCTTTGGCTTTAGTAGAGCTTGAGCTTAATTAACTAATTGAGTTCGAGCTGGAGCTCAATGTTAATTGTTTGTTTGGCCCTGTTTATTTATTATCAAATGACATATTGAATGAATAATTAAGAGTTTGGGTTGTTCGCTCGTCGAGCTCAATTCATGAGATACTTATCGAGCTGAGCCAATACAGCTCACGAGTCGATTTGACTCACATCCCTACCCATAAGTAAGGATCTTCAAATTTACAATAGGTCATATTTTGATTTTTTTTTTTTTTTAATTGTAAGATATATAAATGCATAAAACTGTACGGTTTACAGGCTATTTTTTATAAAACCAAATCAGAAAATGAAATTCAAACTACAGACCACCCTAAACATGCTATTTACAAATCAAGCACCCTCTTTCCTCCATTTTTCAAAATTCTCACTCAAATATCAAAATTCATGTTAAAACCCCAACTCATATTTTTTATTTTTATCAGATTTTCAATAGTTTGATGGTAGCACGCGTAAATACATCGGTTCACTAGTTCAAAAAAGTCGCCTCAGTGATTAATTTATAAATATCAATGTTTAGAATGGTATGTATGTAATTATCCCAAAAAAAATCATATTACTTTACGATAAATGTAACCAAATCAATCAAATACAATTGATTCCATTCAATTTTTAAGCTTTAGCCAACAACTACACATCGCTTACTATGTCATTTATTTCTTAGCCAAATTTGACAATAAGCTAATTGTTAAAGACTCCTAATATTGACATCTTAAGAGCCCACTTATCGAAGTAGTCGAATTGAACCCA
Organism: Phalaenopsis aphrodite; assembly: GCA_003013225.1. Classification (NCBI taxonomy): domain Eukaryota; kingdom Viridiplantae; phylum Streptophyta; class Magnoliopsida; order Asparagales; family Orchidaceae; genus Phalaenopsis; species Phalaenopsis aphrodite. Next base: position 445,945 of record NEWO01000527.1, on the reverse strand, counting down.
TGTGCCGAAGTGGTCGAACAGAGGTCACCTGACGGAGTGGTCCAAAAGAGCTTACATGTCGAAGTGGTCAGATTGAGCCCACCTGTCGAAATGATTGAACTCAGCCCACATGTCTGAGTGATCGGGTTGAACCCTCATGCCGAAGTCTTACTTGATGACATTTTCATGTATGGAAGATATTGAAAGAAAGCCACCAACGATGTTCTTCCTACTCGAGACTATTTATCAAAGCATTACCAGATGACGTTAACATGTGTAGAAGAGACCATAAGAAATCCACCAAAGATGTTTGGCTTATTGTATGTTGTTTATTAGAGTATTACTAAATAACATTAACTTGTATACTTGTACATTGATTTGGAAAAGGTTAATTACCACATGGATCATGAATCTAAGTTAAAATTATGTGTTTAGTTAGTTCTTGCTCTTTTAAGATTATCATTTATGTCCTCGTTCAAAGAACAGAAGTCCAGTTAGGTATTATATGTTCATATTAAAGATCATTCAAGACTTTGTAGAAGAAAGCCTTGTTTACTTTCTTGAAAAAATGGAAGAACTTTAAGATGAAGGATTTGTTTGACTGTGATCTTATTTCTTTGAGGCTCCAATTAAGGTTATTACTCAATCCAAATTTGGTTAGCATAATGACAGACAACATAGGATGGAGATGTCTGCAAATATGCTTGAGATTTTATATATGTACCTGTGCTTGCCTCCATTTAAATCTTATTTACTACAAAATGATGGTGTGAAGGTAACAAATGGATTATTTAACTTCAATGTGTCTGTGTATTAACCTAAAAAATCTTTTGAGGTTGTAGTGAGGAGTTACCCTCAGCCCATGATTATTTTTCCATGGAATAATATAAACTTGGTAAGAAAAAAGTTTTGCTTGTTTGAAGTCCAGAAGATTGATGTGAAAGACCTTTCAAGATTGAAGTTGCAGTGATAATCCAATGGTGGCAATCAAACTACTCGGGATGGCAGTTTAAGATTGATGTTTTTTTAGAAGTGGATAACTTATCTTAGTAAATGGAGAAATCTGGTCTTGCAGTAATGGGTCCTTTGACATAGTCTTTCAAGGAAAGGCTTAAGGTGCCTTTGCCAATGGTGGTATACCTATCAAAGTGAGAAGGAGCAAAGATCTGATTTGATGTGTCCTTGTATGTAGGAGGAAAGGAGTTGAGATCTGATATGACGTGCATTTGTCATCAAGATTATGCTTGTTTGGGTGAAAATAGATGAGATTTGATCATATATGCTTTTAGCTTTCATGCTTATCCTTGTCTGGGAAGAAAAGGGCAGAGATCTAATGTCCTTAGCTCAAAGACTTTTTATTGAAATACAAGGCTTTATTGTTAAAAATTTTATGTTTGTTGGTGATCAAAAGAGTACTTAAGAAGTTTACAAAAATGAAATGATTTCTCACGAATGTTGTCAAATTGTTTTCACCAGCTATGAAATCTTAAGCCTAAGTATAATGTTTCGGCATACAAGAGAGAACCGGATATTTACATGCAAAACCCCTATAAAGGTAAATGATCAACTAGAAAATTGAAAGTATAGAGGTTTCCACTTCTCCTGAATTAAGAAAGATGGGTTTATAAAGATAGATAATCGTATATGTATAAAAGTAGTTTTTCTACAAAAGTTATAATTAGACTACAAAAATTCTAGATGGTCGCTACAATTGTTGTGGTTGGCTAAAAAAAATCATATATGATTGCTTGCAACAATTATAGTAGGTGGCTACAATAGTCATAATTAGCTACAACAGTCATAGAAGGCTACAAAGCTATATTTGAGAGCTATAACAATCATATTTGACTGCAACAATTAATGTTGGTGTTCGACAATGGTTGGTGATCATTCACCTACTCTTCTTTTCACAAGTCTAGTCGTCAGCTCGCTCTTCTCTTCTCTTAACACTTAAAGTGAAGAATTACGGTCTATTTATAATTTACTAATGGGGCATTTCGATAAATTCAGTCATAATTTCAAAGCTATCAATCGGATTGTCCACATTAATTCTCTTGATAATATATTATTTTTTTTCAATATTTAAATGTCTTAACAACCTCAGAGTTGAATGATTTTAGACTCATTGGATTCCTCTTATCGAGCCACTCAATTTGATTATAAGCAGACCAAATTTAAAGATTATTTTTTCTTCTATTTGATTTTCCAAGGCCTTCAATAATACTATGAGTATTTAATTCAAGCTATCTAGACTCGGATTGAACACTCTTAATATCATTGGGCTCGTATCGTTGAAATGCTCAATCTAACCCTAAATTTATTGAATCAGAGCTTTCAAATGATCCTCGTGTATTTCAATTTGGAATAATTTTTACCCAAAATGCATCAAAATTCATGTATGATCATACAAATTGCTTGACGGCAAAAGATATGAATACCATAACTCTTCATAGTAAATCATAGTGAAACCTCTACTTCATCTCAATTGACATTCTCATCAAGAAAAAAAACAATAAATTGCAACCCATAAATATGCATCCATATAAACTTTTCCACCTTGCACAAAATCAATCACATCCCAAGATCAACTTAAATCACCCATTTTCAAGCAACCAAAGCTTGCCATGGCTTCCCCAAAAAGTTATAAAATAGCTATAATTGAAGATGCAAAAATTATAAAAAAAAAAACGTTACAAGACTCACAAATTCAAGAAAAAAAAGAAAAAGACATCACTTCAACATCTATAATCAAGCATCCCATCTCCAAATCCACAAATGATGGCTATTTAATTAAACTTAAATAAGATTATTGCTATTATATCAAGCCATTTATTTCTCAGCCACATTAGACAGCAAGCTAGCTATTGAAGACAACTACATTCACCTCAACAATTTTAATAGTCACGTCATTAGTTGATAATCTGGTCATTAGAAGGTATCCTTCTGCATTCCGGAACTGACCCGTCCCTCCCACCACCTGGAACTCTGCTGTTTCCTCCCGGAATGTGTGCCTACCAACTACTGTGATCGAGCTACCTGTCAGCCAAATCATAACAATAAGTTTTAATGGAGAATGAAAGAAAATTTTTTGCATATTTACCACACGATTTTTATGTATTTGCATATTTAATATCTGAATTTTAATATTTAAATCTATTATACTTTCTTGTAATAAAGAAAATTTGTTTTTTTTTTTTTACTTGTGAAGGTTAATAAAAGTGATTCTTTTTTTTTTTTGTAATATTAAAGATTTTGAGTTATATGTATACGAAAATGAAAGTTTAGATATTTGATATGTAAATTCATATGAATTGTGTGGCACATGTGCGCGTATATGCCCCAAGAATAAATGAGTATATGTTTTTATACATCTAAACTAAGCAGCCTTGAACTCATAACCTTGAGTGAAATTAAAGACTCTAAAATAATAATTGTTGCATCTGGAGACCTGATGCAGTTTTGCATCAAGACTCTAATCAAAGTTTTTCACGTCTGCAAGCAGACCCACCTTGGTATGTATATATATATAATTAATACATGAATGAGTCTGCCTAAACATAAGGCTAAATATTTTATATCATATATGATATGCTATTATTGTGTGCATTGGGGGCTTTTAAGATATATATTGACTTTGCCTATCATGAAGGTTGGAAACCATATTAGAATAACTGAGACAAATTCAAATCATTTATTCCCATAAATTAAAAATGTTTTGTGCTATAATATAAACAATAAAGGATGACGTTTTTGAAGACTATACCACTCAATTCTTATGTTTTTTTTTTTATATCCAACATCTAAACTTTAATTTTTACATATATGTACAGACTTATCGGTGCATGAAACGGTATCTTTCACATTTTAAAATTTTGAGTGGCATGAATATAAAAAGCAGTATTTAGATGTTTGATACTTAAATACATAGGAATTAGGTGTTTTATGGAACCCTTTGGGCCATGAGCCATGAGGAGGTATTAATTACCTATAATAAATTAACAAGATCATAACTTTTAGTCTTGAGTTATAATGCTTCTTTTATAAAGAAATTTAAAAATAAAAGCTTTAATCAATTTGAGTTGAGCATCAGTTGTCTCCAATGGCAAGATATTATTTAGATAGAGAGAGAGAGAGAGAGCAACCAATCATCTTCAATGGTAGGAAGTCTTACAAACAAACCACTCAATTCTTATGTATTCACATATCAAACACTTAAAAATTCAATTTTTACATGCAAATTGAGCGGTATACAAATAAATATATAGATATATACAAATATGTAAATCCCCATATTACTAAAATACCTGTCCAGGGGTGGAGATCTGTAAAAAACCAATTTTCGGTGAAAAGGGCAGCAGAACCGTCAACTGATGCAACTGCCATTGTGCCCTGCACCCGCCCAAGAAGGCGCGACGTGGGATCATAACCCTCAGTGACAGGGTTATCATAAACTAATATGTCACCAAAACTGTAGAAATGTTTTGATTGGTCAACTGGGCTGGACACTACTTTTACAACAGTAGCGTTGGGGGATTCAGTCCTTTCATTAGCGTAGAAATGCAGCCGAGTCTCTGGAGTTGCTGCACTAATTTTTAGGGTTAGGGTGATGGCTAGGAAGATGGTGAGAGGGAAGGTGATGGAAGCCATTAGAGAGGATGAGAGAAAGCTTGGTTTTTTTAATGTTTGTATGTGTTGTAATTTATACCGTATAGATAGTTGAAGCTGCCACAAAATAAATATTATGAACTGACTTGGTCTGCTCTTGTTCCTTTAATTAAATTATCTAATGTGTATAAATTTAGATTAGATGATTTAAAGTGTTTATAAATCAGGTCAATAAGTCAAAATAATTTTTTGCAGAATGCCATTTGTTGGATGGACTTGATGAGAAGATTTTTTTTAGCATAATATGTTTATCACTGATGTTTTATTTTGTGGAGAGATGGTGGATAATTTTGAAGAAAACAAATTTAAAAAAAAAAAGGAAAAATGTGTCTGAATCCTATTAAATAATATTTTAAGATTTAATTTAAATCCTATTAAATAAAATTTTAAGATTTTTAAATCATACTAATTAGATAAATCTCACATAATTTGGCTTGATTTATTTATTAAATTTGTGAATTTTTAAATCTAATTATTTATAAGATTCAACATATTTAATAATATTTTTCTTTAAGAAAATGTTAGAATCAATTAATTTATGAGCATCTAACAAGGTTTAAAAATTATCATGCTACATAATTTCACATTTTGATCATGCTCTCAACATTTACTAAATCTGACTTTATAGGATTCACTAAATCATATTTGTATTAAATTTAGAGTTATAATGAGATATATCTTGCTTGATCTATATCAATTAAGTTAATTAGCTAATATTGTGTCAAGTATTGGTTTAAAGGTGCCATTTAAAGGATGCAATATTGCATGGAGGAGTGGCCTTCAACAAAGCTAGTGAAGGATTGAATGGATTTGAGTGCAATGCTAAAGATCCAAGATTTTAGTGAAGTTTGCAATAATGGAATGAGAAGCCATTCCATGATTATTATGAAAAATATTTTGAAATTTTAAGAGGGATTTGAGAATATTAATGTTCTTGTGGATGTATGTGGTGGAACTAAAGGAGCATTAAGTATGATTACTGCAAAGCATAATCATTTTAAGGGGTTAATTTTGATCTTCCCCATGTAATTGCTCAAGCACCTCCTAAGCAAGGCCATCTTGTAATTTATAGTCTAATTAGAAAGTTAAATTTTGATTAATTTTTTCTTGAATTAACTTCAAATTTTATCTTTAAAACTTTTTTTATATTTATATACATAACTCTCAAATTATTGATAACGCGTCAAAGATAACAATGTTAATTTTTTAAAGTGAAACACATTTTTTCATGCATAATTTTTTAATACCAAAGTGTTATAAATGCATACATTAAATTTTAGTTGTTAATGTATAAGAAATAAGTGGTTGTTGTAGAAGGGGCTAGCATAGGTGGGGTTGTTCTAGGAAGATTTAGAGTAAGTGGGGCTGCAATAAAAGGGGTCGGTAGTCAAAAAGGTGTGGCAGCATGTGTGGTAGTAGCTGTGGGAACAGGCGTGGCAGTGACTCCAGGGATTGTAAACCACAGGTGGAACACGCAAATATACGTGGGGTATCAATAGTACCGAGGTTAGGGTGATTGTCGATCCCACAGATGAATACAACATCGAAAAGTTCTAGTCTACAATTTTCAGTCCCAGCTTGAAAGGTTCAACATGCAAGATTTAAGTTTTAAACCTACTCTAAAGTTATGGAAAAATAGGTCTAATTTAGCAAGCAGAAGAAAGTTTGTACGAACTTCAAGTTTCAAGAAGTTTCCCCCTTGAACTGATCTAGTGGATAATACAATTGAACAAGTGATTAAAAATTAAGTTCAAACATGAGTTGACCTATCCCTTATCCCCTTCCGGAGGTCTAAGAAAATTTGACGGTCAAGAGTTTAGTTCCCTAAACCCTTTGATCAATCTAATTAAATTATCTCCTTAAATGTAAGCATAAACTCCAAGGTAATATTCATATTCCAAAGAGTTTATATGATTAACTTCGATCGTTCCACTATACATCCTTTCGGATCGCAAAGTTCACAATGAATATTAACATTCCTACTTGACAAATAGGGAGTAAATTAAGTGAAAAACTTAGCTCAACACCGATATGAACAATTATCAAGCAAATCACATAGAGAAATTCAACCATATCCTACCACCATACAATTCAAGGTAGAAATGAAAAATCCTATTCACTTTTCATCATAAAAATCATCTAATCAAACTTTGAATTTAAAAAAGAAATCATACACAGAGTTCTTCACAAAAATCCAACTCATGTTTGAACTAAAAACTAAATTGATTATTTTCAAATAAATAAGAGTTTCCAAATTTATCAAAAGCAGAAATAGAAACTAAATTTCATTTACATTGCGGTACAACATAAGACTGTCAAATTCAAAAAATTTATAGACTTTAATAATAACATAAAATTTCATACAGCTTCAACCTCCACTAATTTGTGATCGCCTACATAGATGAACATTTAAGCATCATTTGGCTTTTGATAATTCAGGCAAACTTGCATAGACACACTTAAATGAGTAGTAGCACCATAATCTATTCACCAAGTATATATTGGTACTAAACCTAAATTAATCCTAGAACAAACAAAAGTGAGAAGTGTACATTTATTTACACTATAGGCATGATACTTAGTATAATATGTCTTAATATGTACGGTCTTGCTACAAAAGAAATAAGAGGGTTCTTTATCTTTATTGATATATTGTCTTTTTCAACTAAACTATATGCAGCATCCTCATCCTTTTTCATTTTCTTAATCTTATCTTTCAAGGTACTTGCCAAGTATGCATTCTCAATCTTTTCTCACTTCAACATGTTTTCCTCTTGCACATGATAAAAAATTAGCTTGTTAAGAAACCATTTAGTCTTTAGGCAAATGTAACAAACCTTAAATTGAGTAAATTGTGCAATGTACGAGCAAATTCTCAAATGATTCTAACTTTAATTTCTTTAATTTTGAAGCAAAATGAGACATCTCCATGATGTACTCTCTTATATTTCCTTTTGTTTATACCTTATTTAAATCAAGCTTGCAAGAAGCATACCAGTTTTCTTAAGAAATCCCTTAGCAGTAGTATTCTTTTCAGATACAATACTCTAAAGTCTTTTGGAATACCATGATTTATGATCATAAGACTCATGCAATTTAAAGCATCTCATTTCTCAATGTCTTGTTTATCCTCAATGGAACTCTTATCTGTAAGGTCAGCAGGTGGTTCAATCTTAAGTGCAAGATCAAGTTTCATACAATCAAGGACAATCAATGTGTTCTCTTTTCAATCCTTGAAGTCAGTTCCATTTAGCATGGGAATGAAATTGATAGTACTAGATGTAACATATACAGTAGGAGGTGATGTAATAACTGAACAAAGAAAAAAAATCAAACAAAATAATTATAATGAATCCCAACACAAGATATCTTGCACAATCATGATAAATAAGAACTTTATCTTTGGATCAAATTACTATTTACATAAAGTACTTTATAATTGTCATGGGCTTAGATATAATTTAATCATATCTTTTCTTTTCTTTGGGTTGGTTAATATCTGCATATATAAATCATGTTTATAAGATCATCCCAAAATCTCATAATAAATTAATTTATAAAAGAAACATTACTTTGGTGACATGTATCATATAATTTATTTAAGATATAAGAAAGTATAGTATATAAAAAAATTTCGAGTGATGCAACATCATAAATTGGCTCCGATACTACTTGTTAGATAATTTGTAAGTAAATCAGAAAAGATAATCTTGTACCAAATTTATCAATATACATAAACAAAAAAAAATGCAAAATCAAACCTTGATCCATGAGAGGAGGAATATATTTAGTAATGAAACTTTCAAATCCCTCATCATATGAATTGGGGACCATAACCATATTTAAGTGAAAGAATACATATAAAAAAAATTGTCCTTTCTTAAAAATCACATATTATCGAAAAGGATATGTCATATTTCTATTTTTATTTTATTTTATCATATAATTAGAGATATGAGATTATATCTCTATATATAAATATTCCATATTTTATTTTATACTGAAATGTCTATTTTCTTAATATTAATTAGGTCACTGGAAAAATTTGTTGACCTCTTGTTTGATTGTTTTTGGCAGTCTGGTGCAAAATTTAACTTTTTTGAATGATCGGCATATATGTAATGTCTATCGTTTAAGGAGTGCATAATTACTTCTAGGTAAATTCCGAACATATATGCAGAGTTTACAGCAAATATGTTTTGATTTTTGTGAATAAATTTCACATATTCCAATTTTAGCTCATCAAAAAGTAAAGATCCAAGCTACACTGTTCACAGAGGATGTTCATCTGACAAAGGAATACAGATTAACTTTTCTACTGGTGAGGGCTGCGAGGATATATTTTAATCTATTTTGTCGAAACTCTCAATGCTAAAAGTCATCGATAGGCACAATTGAGCTTGTCTGAGATAGCACGATCATGCTATTTTTCAATCCCCACATACAACGCTAACATTGGATTGTAACAAAACTTTCACATTGAGATGTGGTATGGAAGCCACGGCATTGAAGGTTGACTAAAGAGATTTCTAAAGATGCCATTGTATGATGATTCCAATTTGACAACTATGAATTGAATTACGTGAGTCATCTATGAGGGGAATACTTATAATGTGATAGGGAGGGTGATTGTTCCCTCGACTCTCACCAGCTGGTTATCAAAACGATAAAGAGATCTAGTAGCAAGTTAAAGTTTTTTCTAGGTCAATCCTAGACAAAGAAAAGTTGAATAAATAAGACATCGACTGAACTTTCTTCGTCAATTAGGATTCTCTTTACATTATAACAAGGTTCACCAATTCCAGTGGTTATAACAAGAGAATCTTACTAAGAAATTCGGACCCCTTAAGATTAGATTCCTCAAAGAAAATAGAGTGACTAACTTGAACTTTTTTTATGAGGACTCTTTATAGGCAGTGATAAGAACCAGCTTGAATATTAACGGTCCTCATGCGATCGTTCTGATTTCGACGACAGTCTGGCGATTCCCTTGTTGGTTTTGGGCTTAATGCCAAAAGTATGGATGTTATTTGTATGGGGATCATACTTTATATGAATTGGCCTAAATGCCCTTATTGAATTAACAGTTCAATCTAATCTTTAAGTTGATAACATGATTTTGTAGGTATGGCCGGGACTTTGATGAAAGTGACAATATTATTACTAATTCCCCAAATTTGGATTTAATGGAAGTGGCCATTTAAGAGTTTCCATATCTTTAGTTGTCATCAAAATGTGAGCAAGTGATGTGTTAAACATAATGTATTGCTTCTCTTGTCGAGATTCCCATTTTTTTGGACGAGCGGTCAAACCATGGTTTGCCCATGGCTCATACTTCTTTCGCTGAGATGCTTGAGCAATATCTTTGAGGTTGTTCTCACACTTTCTTGTGAGTTAATGGCTTCATCAATTGTAATTTGTGCTTCAATACGATAGATGACTCGCATTAAGGATGAGTACAAAGGATCAGGATATAATCCTCCTAGGAAGAAGCCTATTCGCAAATTTGAATCTACTCCTAGGATTTGATGAGCTTAGATAAAAAATCTTTGGAAATAATCTTTCAGTGACTTCCCCTCACTTTAACGGATCCCAGAGATGTGAGGAGATTTTGACAACCCTTCAATTTGAGAAGAATTGATCCACAAATAATTTAACAAGCTCAAAAAATGTATGAATGATCACACGTGATTGTGAGCAAAATTAAGTAGTTGATTGAACTTTAAGAGTGGTAAGAAAATCTTGACAAAGGAGCGTGTCATAAGCTTATTGTATGTGCATGATGGTTCTATAATGATCAACTCATAAGAGTCAATACTTGGAAGCTTGAACTCTATTGAAATATATATTGAAGGATGGCCTCAACTAAAGGAGAAAACTTTTGAGAACTACACGAAGCATAGAAACGAATTTTATCCCTTAAAGGGAACTCTCTGTAACTCATCACGAAGTACATGACGTCGAGCTAATTTTTACACATGTGTTGAAGGTTGCTGCTAGGCTTGGCTACACGAGATGAATGTGCAGAGCTTGCAGTGTCCAGGAGGTCAGCTTCCAAAGGAGGAACTTCAATGTGTGAAGGGGGTGTTAACTGTGTCCCTCTAATTAGTGGAAATTAAGGTAATTATGCCCCACCAGTTTGCACTATCATTGGTTGTTGAGCCACACTTAAAAATCAGAGGATCTTCATGTTTTTCTGTTCATTTTTTCTCTTTTTTTATTTTTAAAAGGAGTCGCCAGCTTGTCGATCGTCGTATAATTCTCTCATTCGAATAAATCTCCCTCCCGAACCATATAAATGATTTGAAGAGGAGAGGAACCAAATAAGAAGGGACATACGACAAAGTGACAAACAAGAGAAAAAGTAAAACGTGGAGAGTCTATGTGCGATAAACCTCGCAAAGATAGATTAAGAATGTCCGTCCAAACAAGATAGGACGGAGGCATCTTAAACCAATATCCGCGAAAGAAGTATTTACATAGACTACCCATAACCAGAGAGTCAGGTGTATGTACCTGTTCTGGGGTCAAGAGCACTCCCAGAGGAACGTGTTCCTACTGGTTAATTACATCTTGGGGGATACCCAAGAATACTCTCGATAAAAGGAGTTTCGCTTCATATTATCATAAACCTGGGGTATAGGTAACCAAAAGAGGGTTATTCCGTGTGGGAACAGTCCCAATGCTTCAAAGCTCATGCTAAGCCATCGGGCAGAGAGTGAGTCTCTCACATCCCAAATGGGTAGTGGCTAATCAGCACATGGGGCCCACGGACTAACCTAAATCATCTTAACGGGGATTTCCCAATACGTCAAAGCACATCTGGGCCAAAGGGCAGAGGACAAATCGTCGTATCCCAAATGGGCGGCAGCTCATCGGCATCGGGCCGTCAAGGTGATATCAACGAGGTCAAGGAGCGACATGGCTCAAAGGGGCTCAACAA
>NEWO01000527.1:364799-434344 GCA_003013225.1 Phalaenopsis aphrodite | reverse complement strand
GAGAGAGAGGGTGTGTAGCTTTTTAAGGATAATATATATTTTATAATGATAATAATAATAATATTATTATTATTATTATTACCTCTCCACCACCTTTTTGCCGAACACGTTATCGTAGCGAACTTAACTTCTCCCCTAGGTAAAATCGACGTTCCGGACATATTGGTGAGGCCCGTTTCGTCGTTCGGGATCGTTCAGATCAATTTTTTAGTTATTTGGATCAAAACGATAATTTGCGCATTTTTACCCCGCACGCGAAACCGTGGTCCAACGAGCGACTGTCCAAAGCGGAATCGACATTTCGGACTAACTCGCGTGGTCTGTTTCGTCGTTCAAGGTCGTTCAGACCACTTTTTCAACAAACGATCCAAAATGATAATTTGTGTATTTTTTTCCCGTATTCGAATCGTTAACGACATGGACGTCTTCCTTAAGTAATATCGACGTCCTGGACCCACATGACATCAAAAATAAAAAAAAATGATGCCAACCCTCCATTCTTCGTAAATGATCTTCAAGAGGTGTAAAAGAGTTTCATTTGATAATTGGGTGATGTATATCATTAGGAAACAAAGTAGAGGCTTTATGTCCTGAACTCCGACATTGCTTCTTGGAATGGTGGGTATTAGAGCAAGAAGCTTTTGTGTTGTGTTTTTTAGCAATTGAGGAAGTGTTGGCTTCTATAAATAAGACTTAATCCCACAGACCGAGTCAAATTGTAGCATGTAAAAAAATTTGTAGCAATAGAGTAGTATTTTATTGTCTCAGCATTGTATGAAAATCAACACACACACACAGATAAAAAAATATTGAGAAAGAAGACATCTGAATTTTTACGTGGAAAGACTCTAGAAGAGGTAAAATCATGGGGCTTAGCCTAGTCAAACTAATTCACTATATTTTTGTAAATATAGGGGGGTACGCACTTCTCTAACGCTAGGGAGAACAGAGTTACAATCTTATAATGAAAACTACAATTAGTTTTACATAGATAAAAAATACAAAGTGTTAATAAATCAACAACAATTGTAGTCTAGCTACAACGATTGCAAGCAGTCGTGACTGACATCAGGTGGTCGATTGTCAGTAGCTACGGAGATTGGAGATCGATGATGGCTATGGTTGCATAGGTCGGTGGTCACTCTTCGGGTCTTCTCTCAAGAACAGACTCTAAATTCACTTCTTGTTCTCTTCCCCTGCTCTCAATGAAGAGATGGGGCCTATATATAGTTGTTTAAGAAGAGACATTTTAATTTTTTGGCACATAACCTCCTTAACAATCTGATCAGATGGTCTATAATGACCCCCCTTGATCATATATGTTTTCTTAAAGATTTAGGTGTCTTAATGACCTCATAATTAAGCGAGTTTATGCTTTTTGGATTCCTCTCATCGAGAAACTAGATTCGACTATAAATATATCAAACTTAGAGTTCATTTAATCACTCAATTGATGATCTAATGCCTCAAATCATGCTTCAACGGCTTGATTTGGGCTTAATTGGCCCTGAATTAAACTAATTCTAGAGTCGTTAGGTTCAACTTGTCCAGACGCTTGGCTTGATTTTAAGTTCAATGAAATTGGAACTTAAATAATCATGAATTTATATTTGAAATGTATCTTGCTTAGAAGGCTTCGAGATTCATGCCCAATAACAAAAATTTGTTGACACAATACTAATTACAAACATATTCTAATCAGCTACAACGTGAACCACCTTACATCTGAAGTCATCTAAAGCCTCAAATTTCCCACTACTATATTACACAAAGTGCACAATAAGCCATAGGGAAAGCTGAAATTATTATTAAGAAGATTAAACTTGTTTCACAGCATTGAACGTAGATATCCAAGAGTGATGATGCATTATAACTTTTTCTGAAATTGTAATTTTAGACAAGTTTTTCAAACATCCAAAATATTTCAAGATATGGATTTCGATGATGGATACTAGGAGCAAATGATACCTGATTAAACAATTCATTCCATCACACATGTATTATTTGAATTAAAAACATTCAAAATCAAATCCAACATTATATGAGCTCCAATTTCAATAAATGTACAGCTAAACTAAATATCCTGATCTCATCCTATTCTGAATGAATCAAAATCAAACATTTAAACGTATAATTAAAAATCATAGCATTAATTAAAAGAACAAACATTCTCTGAATCATGTATGCTTGCAGTCAAAATGAACATCTCAAAGAGAAATCCAACGGAACAATATCACTCAATTTCAAAGTTATTAAGACACTTTAATGCTGAAAAACAAATCTCTATATAAGTGAATCACACAAAACACCCAATCATGCTTTGAAAATTTTGGATAAATTTATTAAAAAACGATTCTTAAAAATTTAGAAATATATCCCTCCTTAGATGAAAAAAAAACTTAATTTGGAGAAAGTTTAAAATTTTAAGAGCTCTTAAACCCTAGTGAACACTCGACACAAACGAACATCACCAACAACAAATGTTGTAGCACGTCCGTCTTTGCCCAACCATCTTCGTCTTTGCCTAAACACCAAAACTAGAACACCATTACCCGACCTATATTGCCTAACCATCATCGTCACTCTTAACTAGCACTTTCTAATACAATGACAAGAGATCAACCAGATTTTATGTACTTTATAGTCTCGTCTCCTCCAATTGAAGAAAAGAAAAAAAACTGTAACTTCACTTGGTAAAATATTTTGACAAAACCAGACCACAAAAATTTCCCATTTCTAAAATTTTTACATAAAAATTCTTGCCTCTGTGAACCTCTTTTACCCGTGTGTATGAAATCTTAGTATAAAACTAGGGCAGGTATAAAATCCTCTCTACTATCACGAATATTCAAGCACCTAGCAAACAAAAAATTATACTTTTCTTTTGGGAGATTTACATAGCTACCATCTAATTCCTATGTATCAACATATCAACCATCTAAATTTCAATTTTTACCTACCAAAACATAGGAATCAAGTAGTCTGTATGTAAAAATTAAACTTTGGGAAGTTGAAATGTTAATACATAAGAATTGTGTCCTAAATATGCAAATGCCCCTTTTGTTAATATTATTTAATCAAAGAAGGCCTAAAGTACGTTCAACAAATTGATGAAAATACTTATCAAGAATCTCATATTGCTAAAACTATATATAAAACATGGTTAAGATACAAGGACCGAGCAGCTTCTAGCCAAGACATTTGAATCATCATTCTCAGTAATAGATTTTAGAAATCTAACAAAATCAAAGTGTCTTCATTAACAATAACAATAACACAAAATATAATAAACTGATTTGGACAAAAACTTAATTGACAGCGTATACCAAACATGGAAGATATCATTACTTCCTCTACTTGGTAGCCTGCGCGATCATATTGCTCAAAGAACTAGCCTGCTCCTTGGCAGTTTCAACTAATGAATCCTGCAGATTAAAACAGAGTAATCAAGACAGCAGCTGCATTCTTAGAAAATTCTAAAATTGCTGTCAAACTCAAACATTGCAATGCTAACTTGATAAGATTATTCGGAGATTGAGAAGCACCGCCATTTCCTAGGGCAGAAAAATTCTTAAACATGGCATGGATAAGATAATTTTGAGATTTGCGCCCATTGTTTGTTGTCCTTTGTGATCACTTTCTGTATTTTTTATATATAAAAACAATAAAAAAGATTGGGTATTCTCATAAATTTAGGGGTTACTAGAGATTACTTTTATTTTTTATTCTCTATTTTTATTTTTATTTTTGTTTCATTTTATTTATGCTTAATTTGAAACATATTAAAATATGATTATTTTTAAAAGCACTCAAAATATTTTTTAAAGTGATTTCAAAATATTTTAATTTATTTTTAGAAATAAAAAATAAAAACATGTAAAAAATACACTAAACAAATATGCTCTTAAAAACACGAGAAAAAACAAAAAAAACACAAAAAATTTCCAACCAACCAATTTTTTAAATTGGTTTTTTTGGGTTCCTTTTTTTTTTATTTTAAAAATATATTTTAGTTCATTTTTTTTATGTTTTTACATTTTTGATTTTATAGAGACAACATCAAAATGAATTTTGAGTATTTTTTAAGACAAATAAACAAATTATACCAAACCATACACGATTTATTTTAAATCAGAACATGAACAAAATAACATTAAAAAAGAAACAAAATTAAAAGTTATCTCAAACCGCCTATTCTTAAAAATAAAAAAAAACATGCTTGAATTTATAGTTTTTTAAAACTTTTTTATAAGATCGTAATCTTCTTTTCCCTCTTTAGTTATTTGTGTTTTGCTTGAATCCAGATTGTTCATTCAAACAAAAATAATGAATACAATCAATAAATTAATAAAAATATATATTGAATGCAAAGCAATCAGAGAGCTTTGAAGGACATGACGAAATGCTTTCAGCATCATATTCAGATCAAATTGCATCATCCCTTTGCTTTGCTTCGATCAAACACTTTCAGTGCAATGCAAAACTAAAACGAATGAAGAAAGCCCAAGATTAAAACAAAAATAATATCACATTGGCGAATATTTAAAAAAAAAAAAAAATAGGCAGAACCTCAATCCATGCATTAGAATTCCTTTAGCATTGCAATTACCAACTACCTGGTAGAAATTTCATATTGCTTCCAGAGATAAGCCATTCATAGGTGTTAGAGCATATTTGCCAAAAATTCTAAGAAATATCATGTAGATTGTATAATTAAATCTAACAAACTCTATATCAATAAACGAATGTATAAAATCAGAAACTTTTATGGTGTTTATTTTGGAGTAGTTTGTATATAAATATTGAAGTTTAGGTGTTAGATATGTCAATTCGTAGAAATTGAGTGGTATATATGTAAATCTTTTACTAAAAAATAGAGTTAGCGAAAGACAAAGCGTGATATATCTATCAGGATTGGATGGGTGGAGCTTATAGGGAGCCCGTAAGGTCGAGAAACGTACTTTAAAAACACTAAAAATAGATTTTGAACTATTTTATTATTTCTGAAAATGAATTCAGATTTATTTTTAAAAATATTATTAACCAACCAAAATGAATAAACAAAAAAAAATTCTATTTTCAAAACAATAAAATAAAATAAAAATTAATTCCATACAGGCCCTGAGTAATTAATTAAGTAAAAATATATGGTCATAAAATATAATTGTAAGAATAATGGCACAGCATGCAACGGTTTTATAGATTAAAAAATTTGAAAAATGAAAGGAAAAAAATTTAAAAGAAACTATTGTGAGTGCTTTGAATCTTTAAATTAAATGATGTGCATAATATAATATATTTCTAAAGTTTAATCATAATTCAAGCCAATTTAATTGTTGCGTTCCTAAAAAACTATATCTATAATAAACTAAACTTGATTATAATACTTATTCTTAATCCCTCGCTTACAAATTCATTAAAACAGAACCATAAAAAAATGAAGTTGCATGATTATTTCATCAAATTTGCTGACAAGGATGTTCAAAAGGAAACTTAAGAGTCCATTTATATGATCAATTCTAAATATGCATGATTCGTCAATAACTCATTTAAACTGTTTAGGTAAGTTTTGAGATAGTACGGCCATATATTCAACAAATTTATATGATTTGTTTATTTTTGAACATTTTTATCATAGTATTTACTAGAAATTAGTTATAATTTATTATCAATATGGATTTGGATGCATATAAGCAGTTTTGATGCAAGGACATATTTGTAAAGGGTACACAAGTAATTATGATAATAATAAGTTTTTTGCAGACGTGAACCATATGTATGTGTAATATAAAATAAGTAGTAAAATAATCATGTATGTATATTTAAAATTTCTTCAAAATGCTTAAAAGTTTAATTGTGGAAAAAGCAAAGTCGTTTAAAATTTTAGAATTCAATAGAACAAACACCTACAGATTAAAAGTTCATTCAAGATTTGATGCTAATTCAATCTTTAATTCGTCTGATTTAACCATATTTATGATCCTAATAAAGAAACCTTAAAATCTTCTTTCTTTCCATTTGCTCGGTTCAAGTCAATAATTTGACATACAAATCTATATAACTTGTTCCTGAAGTTATTATGGATAATGAAATTGTCTCTACTAATGGAGATATCTAATTTACTAAAATGAAGAATTCCTTGTGAGGACTACAGAATTATTTTGTAAGATGCATAAAATTTTATATCTTGCTTTACTTGATGAATACCAACAGTTAAATAGATCAGAGCTATGTTTATCCAAGTTTTGCAGATTTGACAGTGAAATGTGTGTTTTTACTTGACTAAAATATCAACTCAGAAAAATGATCTGACCAAGTTTACCATAGTTGTTTTATTTTATTTTATAATTTTCAATTTTAGATATTTTGTATATGGCTATGAGGGCATATGTGTTCTTAAGGTAAAGTGTTGTCATATAAATTGAAATTAAATTAAGGCAAAAGTGTGGCCATAAACAACGTTCATGTGGGCTTGGAAAAGAATTATGTAGCATGAATTTCATAGTATCTTTTGCTGCTATAACAAGGATTTCACAGTTGTTCTATTATGGGTGACTACTGCAAAGGGTTCTTATTACTTCAAGCTTTTTAGGCTTAAATTTTTGTGTAAAATTTTTATCGTAATTCAACACGCTGCTGCTATTTTCAAATTCTCAATGGCATCAATAAGAAATTTTAGGATTAACTTGAACTAAATAAGGCTAATTTTGTGATAAACATATCTACTAACTTGCAGATGAGAAATTTTTAAATAAATAACTGAGAAATGTAATTTAATTCTGCCATGATTCAATAAATTTTCATTTTTTTTTTAAATTATATGTGAAATACCTATGGTGCATGTGATAGATAACTTCCAAGGAAATATATCTCGTTATACCAACATGAGACTTAAATTTTCTGGACTTGGTTGAATTATTACCCAAGTACTGCTTGGACTTAAAAGAAAATTTTATAAGACGGTGATGAGACCTACAATGCTCTATGGCACTGAATGTTGGCCTTTAAAAGAGAAGCATAATACTAAGTTAAGTGTTGCTGAGATGAGAATGATTAGGTGGATGAGTGGCTTTACACTTAGAGACAAAATGTGAAATGAATATATCCGTGATAGGATTGGTGTAGCTCCTGTGACAGACAAAATTAGATAAATTCGTCTTAGATGGTTTGGTCACATTAAACGGCGACCATCTGATGATACATTTTGTCCATCTTAGATGGCTTAGTCACATTAAATGTCGACCATCAAGAGTTTAACCCTTTTTCTATTTCTAATTAAAAAGACACTGATCAGCCGCCCCCTTTCCTATTCTTGCTTGCAACCTCTTAAGATAAGAGAATAGGTCCTGATTAAAGCGGCGCACCCGCCATCTATACCAGCTGCCATGCACGACTCCATAGGAATGATTTTTGCACCCTAATAAGCAGAACGGGCCATCCCCTACACAGCCCTTTCCTCTGTCAGGGACTAAAATGAAAACGGGCGGCATCGTCGCATGCTCGAAAACAAATTAGTGGGGCCATGCTGGTATGACAGAATATGCATTAGAAAGGTGAATCCCTCTCTCCCTTTTTTATTCAAAAAGAAAAAAACGGGTCAAACTTCTAAAAAGCAGCCTGCCCGCTTCCATAAAAAAAGATCATGGCAACGTAGACCTAAGTGGGCTTATTGGATCCTTGGGAACCATCACAAGTACGGCCGGCCTATAGAACGATAATGCCGTGGTGTCGTCCAGCGGAGCTTAGAAGAAGGTTACTCGAAGCCTAAAAAAAGGAAGATTACTCGCGCAGACAGCTGACTCCTTTTCAATAGAAAGAATATACAAAAATTTTTACCCTGATTTTTTTCTTCCTATTTGCTAGTGATATGTTACTCTTGATTTTGGCCCAATTTACTACAACTAAAACTTTAATTGTGATACAAAAATTCAATTGCTGAATGATTTCTTTCTAGTTTGAATTTGTAATTGATTTATTTAAATTAATCGATCATTACATTATTGTTCGGATTGAAGTTTCATGTCTTTTTCTAGTTTACACCTAACGAACATGATTTTTTGTGCAATTAGTGGTCCATGATCTGTGAACCCTTATTTCTTCTATGTGATATATATTCATTGTATTATCCTAGATGCATTAAAGCCGTAAACCCGTACAAATCATACATCGGTATGTCATCATTCTCATCATCATTATTAATCTTATCTCACCTATTTGGGATCAACATTACAAATCCTCATTTCTTAAATATATTCTTTGCACATCATTTTAAATGCCTTTGATTCAATTAATCTTAAGTTTACCACTTTTTCTTCACAATACAGGGTACTATTTTCATTAATTTGTCTAACAAGTGCATTTTCTATTATTATTGTACACATCCAAATCATTTAAATCTATTTTCATTTGTCATATCTTCAAAAAATATCATTACAACATTTTCTCTAATATAATCACCTCAATTTATCTTTCTTAATATTTTCACAGATCTATCTTATTATTTTCATTTATAACTCGCTCGATTTAAAAAGCAATAAATCTAACTAAAACTTTATAACATTTTCTTTCAAAGCCTTCACGATATCCTCTTGTCCCACAAAATTCTCAAGTCACTTCTTTATATTAAAAATTAAGCTCAACTGTAGAAATTATATTCTAATCCATATCTTCACTCTTTCTCATAATAGATACAAACCATTTAAACCTCTTCATACCCACTAACATTAAAAATTGAAGTCATTTTTGTTCTACAAATTCAAAGGCCTTAATTTCTAAATTCTTTCTTTATTGTTCTAATTTTCATTTATTTCAATATATGTCTCACCAATTAGAACTATATCATTAAAAAAAAAACATATGCATAGGCATATATATTCCATATTTTAGAAAATACATGATTTCTAAGTTTAAATTCTTCTTAATAAATCTAAAAGTAGGATTAGCTATTTATTATTTATTAGTTAAAATATTAGGAGAATATCATATTATTCCAATTAATTTCCAAAATTTATTGAAATAAATATGTTAGAATTCACTAGTTATGATTATTATGTATATTATTGTGCCTTATTAACATCCTATACTTTTCAATAATATACACGAAAAGGATTCCACTAAATATTTTTTTTTCAATAAAATAGAGAACTGTATAAGTAGAGAGATGAAAACATCAAGAGAATACATTATAATTGGCAAATTATAATTCATAAAGTACCACAACGAAATCAGCACGCTTATAAGGATTTGGTAACAAAGCAGGTATAATCTGAGCAGCAGTTTTATTGTTCTACTCAAATTTTATGTGAAAAACCATATTATAATTGAAAAAATATAATATATATACGTCCTAAACTTTTCAATGACTGGCCTTTGTGCTCTAGCATCATAAATGTTGACTTTATAATCATGCTAAGGGATTGCTCTATTTTTTTTCCTTTTTTTCTCAATATACCGGGAACTGTATGAGTACAGAAATTGAAAAAAATTAAAAGACATCACAAATATCACAATGAACTTAGCAACGCTTATAAGGATTGGGCACCTGAGCAGCTACAATCCGGGCTACAGCTTTTTTGCTAGACTCTTGGAGCTCACCAGCAATTAGAATCTCATCCAGTATATAATAAGCCTGTATGTTCCTAACTTTATTATGATACTGAAGACGAAAATAAGAATGAGAAAGGGAATAATCGGAAATAATATCAGGACCTTGTGAAAATTAAAGATTAAGTCCAGCTCACAAACCTGGAGAATAGAAAAATGTTAGATGGCGATATCAAACAGAAAGCATGCTATAATAAAAAAGGAGTATTTACATATATGCCAACCGATTCATATGTATTTACATATCTAAAACCTAAACTTTACTTTTTACATTTATAGCACTCAAATCTTTCATATCACATAAAAAGTGTCACCCTTTAACTTTTAAAAAGTGAAATACACTTTTCCATGCATAGGTAAGGTGGCATGTAAATAAAATTTAAAATTTAGGTATTAGGTATGTTAATACATAGGAATTGACTGGTATGCAAGTAAATCTTCCAACAAAAATATTGACTAACACTGCCGAAGTATCGGTCAAGTATCTCAACAAAGTGATGAATGATTTCAAGAATTTCTAGCTCATTATCATCAGCATCGATGCACATGCAAAAGTAGAGGCTAGCATATCTGTAATCAATTTTTAACAGATAGATTAGACAGATTAGAACGCTCTTTGAGGAATCTGAATTGCATCGATAAGAAGAACAATTCAAGTTACCTTCTGTATACAACTTTAAATCCTCTCCATTCAACAAAATTGCAGAGCTTCGGGCCTCTCGTGAGAATTACTCCACTAAGCTCACGGATTACCTTTGCAACATAATGAAAGTTATATCTGCTATAGAGTGAAGATAATCATAAAACAACGGACAGCAGGAAGGGAAATCCTAGGATAAATCTTTACAAATAAGCAGAAATAGAAATATTAACAGCAGTAGCAACTCTGGCGCAGATTTTGGTGGGAACTTTTTCTGTTGGCTACAAAGTATTAGCAATGAGAAATTTCATTGCTTAAGTGGATATCATATGTTTTTTTATAATAATTTAACATATACTTTGCAGAAAAATAATGATTGTAGATCTCTCCAAAAATCATAACAATAAATTTAATTTTGTTCAATTTAAATGGATGCTTGCAACATACTGAAATATTTGCTTAATATATGTTTTTTAATACTAACTATGGTTAATTATACTTAATTAGAGTAGGACAAGAGCCATTTCAAGTTCCTTTAAACAGTGATCAAAATACTCTTATCATCTAAACTAACAAAAGTTAAAATTAATAGTTTTAAAAATTAGGATATCATAAAAATATATATTTTCTTTCATAAGTGTAAATTCTACTTGATTTCATCATGTACAGAAACTACGCACACAAAATGAGTGGATATGCTCATGCAAAATGCAGAGTGAGTCAATTTTTTACAATAAATAATTTTATTTGCATTTTAATTATCTTGAATCTAATGTAACAAAAAGATCTGATATATTTCATTTTAATAAAACCAAGATAACAAAAATGTCAAATAAATTTCTTTTTAACAAGAAAACCTACTCTGCAACCTACAATGTTCTCAATCTACTCTTGTTATATACAAAATTATCAGTTGTGCACAACGAAATAAAATTAGTAAATTAGATTTATTAAAAAATTCAATGACGCCGAGCTCGTGCCATTTTAGAGATTCCCCGATACCGCGGAATTGAAGCTTCCGCAATCGCGGAAAAACCAAGCAGGCAATTTTTGTTCGATTGGCAATTTTTGTTGGCATCCTTGCCATTTTTTTACTTATTTCCTGTTTCTTTTCTTTTTTTGGGTTATTTTCTATTAGGAATCAAGATTTGTTTTTATTTGAGTTATTTTTATTTTTATGAGTAAAATTCAAGATTTCAAAATTTGGGATGTTCATGATGAATCAAATGCTATGTGGGATAAAGTAACAAACACTATTAAACAAGTAACAAAAGATGTACTTGGAGAATCAAAAGAAAAAAAAATTTTTATAAATATTTTTTGTTGTGGTATTATTCTTTGCAAAAAGATATAATATACAAGGTTTTGTTTTATAAATTTTTTTTTATGTGTAAGCTTTTAGAACTGTGAGAAATATCTCACGGGGTGTGTGGGGTGTCTACGCGTATTATGTGTTGTTCTAAATTTTTTTTTTTTTGTTCTTTTTATTATATTTTATATTCTAGAGGGTGTGAAATATATGTGTATACTCTTGTCACACAGAGAGAAAAATAACGAATTATTTCCTGTAGTGTGTTTTATTGATGATGATCATCAAGTGTTTTTTTTCTTAGAAGATATTTATTCTAGGTGGGTTGGTTATTTTTTTTGATTTTTTTTTTATTTATTTTATGTGTGTTTATTATGGATGTATGTATGTATGTTTGATTTTCGTTATTTTTCTTTCTTTCGTTATTATTATTTGTTTGTTTTTTTTTTTTGGTTTCGTTAGTAAGAAGTTGGTTGATGTTTCTTTAAAGCTAACTGTGGGTGGTCTGTTTGTCGAGCTGATTTATCTCTTGATTTATGTATGTTTTTGTTTGGTTTGTTTGTTTGTTTGTTTCTTACTCTCTTTTTTATTATTTTTTTAAGTACTAGAATGCTTGTTGAGTGGTGGAGGAGTATTTTTTTTCTCCTTTTTTTTAATAATGGGGGTGCTGCAGAGTGTTGCAATTTTTGGTTAATTTAGTTTGTTTTGCTTCTTTTAAATTTTTGGGGGGGGTTATTTGACCTTGGTTTAGGCGTTTTTCCAAGGTTTTTTCTAATTCATTTTGGTTTTTTTTGGGGCAGTTTTCTTTTGGGGTTTTTCCTTTTTTTGGGAGTTTTGTTGGGGAGTTTCTTGGTTATTAAAGGGATTTTGCTTTTGTTTTTTTTTGTTTTGGAAAAGGTTTCGGTTAGGTTTCCGGAGGTTTTGTTTTGGGGGTTTTTGGGAGGAAGGGTTTTGTTTTGCTTTTTTTTCAGTTCTTTAAGGTTTTTTTTCTTGGGTTTTTTCTTTTTTTTTGACTTGAGGGAGGTTTGCCCAATTTTTTTCTAATTCTGTTGGATTACACTAGGGATCGGCTTTAAGCCCAAATCTTTTTGCTTTAGTTATGGATGGTCTTACTAGAAACTTATAGGAGGATGTACTTTGGTGTATGTTTTTTGCTGATGATATCCTTCTCGTGGATGAAACGAAGGAAAAGGCCCAGGAAAAACTTGAATTATGAAGATCTACATTGGAGTCTAAAGGCCTTCATTTGAATAGAACCAAACTGAATAAACGAAATGTAATTTTAGTAGTAGTAGCTCTAGTGACATAAGTGTAACTTTAGGTGATCAAATTATTAAAAAGTGTGAACGATTTAGATATCTCAGTTATGTTGTTTAAAGCGATAGTGATATAGATGGGGATGTAAATAGTAGAATTCAAGTTGGTTGGTTGAAGTGGAGGAATACTTCAGGCCTTTTGTGTGATAGAAAAGTATCGTTTAAACTGAAAGGAAAATTTTATAAGACAGTGGTGAGACCTGCAATGCTCTATGGCGTTGAATGTTGGCCTTTGAAAGAGAAGCATAATACTAAGTTAAGTTTTGCTGAGATGAGAATGATTAGTTGGATGAGTGGCTTTACACTTTTAGACAAATGTGAAATGAATATATCCGTAAAAGGGTTGGTGTAGTTTCTGTGACGGACAAAATTAGAAAAAGTCGTCTTAGATGGTTTGGTCACATTAAGCGTCGACCATCTGATAATTTGATTAGGAGAGTAGATGTTTTAGATTCGATTTATGTTAAGAAAGGCAGAGGTAGACCTAGGAAGACTTGGGTTTATTGTATAAAAAATGATCTTTATTTATTAGAACTAAATGAACATATGACACTAAATAGGACACAATGGAGAAAAAGTATTTTATGTGGCCGACCCCACGTAGTGGGATTAAAGCTTTGTTGTTGTTGTCGTTGTTGTATTTTCTATTATGAATCAATTTATATGTTGTGATTTTTTGTTTCTGACATTTTTGCTTGGTTTGGTGCAATTTGGAGATTTTATTCTCTAATTTCTGCTCTTAGGAGTGGCGTATCAATTCCTTTTGCAAATGAAGTGTTTGTATCTTGTTTAGGAACAGGTTCGCCTCACTGTTTTCAACCAAAACAACCGTCGAACTGGTCAAATTTATTATCTAACAGCAAATTTTGCCTCTGCTATCTTCAAACCTGCTGCCAACTGTTGTTTGGCAATAGAAGCCGCGGTTCTCTCCAGATTTCGGCAGGCAGCATTCCTCCCACTTTCCTTACCTACCCCTTGTGTTCTTTCAACCTACTAGGAACCTTAGAACTGTGGTTTCAAAATAATAAAAGTAAGATTTATTAAAAAAAATTCAAGAAAAACATTCTCTTAAAGTACCCTCATTTTTAACACCAATAATTTTGATTTTCATTAGTTAAGTGGAAAAACTATTTTAGTCCTTTTTAAAGAAACTTATAACTAAATCGAGCATTTTATATGATCTGAGACAAAAACAACCCCTATACATATAAGAGAGGGACTATCTTGATGATTATCACTATATTTAATTAAACCATTTAATGTTTATTATTGATGAAAATTACATCTAAGTAGTTATTGTTTTAATATTAGAATGTGAAGCCATTACTTAAAACAATATATATTACTAATTAAATTAAACTAATCAATGCATAATTTTTTTTATTAACTTAGATTAAACATTTTGTAACTAGCCTAGTATCAAAGTTTAACTTCCTATTAGATAATAATTAATATTTAATTAGAATAATCGTGAAAATGATCCATAGCTTACTGGTTAGAGAAGAAGACTTTCTCTAAACTCTAAAGCACAGGTTTAATTCACATAATAATATATATCTGTCATTCAAAAAAAGAAAGTATAACCCATATTAACTGAATAAAAATTGATATATACCTAAATTTCTTATCTTAGAAAGGACAAAAAAACTATAAATTTAACAAACCAACCTTTTATGAATTTAGAAGAAGGAAAAACATATATCTAACTGCCCTAACTGGTGAGAAATCAACCTATGCCTACCATACTCAGTACGACCCTAAAGCAAAATTAGAGTTATAATCCAAAACTTATTCTCTCGTTCATCTCATCAACCGCAACCTATGTCACTGTTGGAGTAAAAAAATAGACTCTTTTGTTAATTACAAGTTCATAATTCCATCGCATAACACAATTGTAGGTTTTAATCTTATCATTTACAAATCAATAATACAGCCACTCTTCTCACCATCCCCATCTGTGGCGAGTTTTTCCACAAGCATGATCTTATATATAACATGAATTGACAATAAAATTTACATTGAGTTTTTCTCTTCGAAAAAATTATTACCAACAAGAATTTTGGATTTTAGAAACCATATTATTCTGTAGATAATGAAAGCTTTTCTCTATCATAAATGACAAATATATAATCCTAACAAAAAAAAAAATTGACAAAAAGGTATAAATGCCATAAAATGACCCAAATGGTGACCCCGACTATAATTCCACTAGAAGTCCCCAAAAATACAAAATTTCAATCTAGATGCATAGAAACAGAATTTATCCTCTGTAAATATAGATCACTACCACTGATGAGTAGACAAGTCATCATAGTCCCTCATCTCAATTCTTTATCGCTCAAGAAAGCTGTAAGCATTTGCTTTAAAGTCCAAAGACTAGGTGTGTATGTTTCCAAGCACTTTCAAAACAAAGTTGAATGAGTACAGGAAAAGCGAAGTTAAGAGAGTTTGTGCTACAAAATGAGGTTAAGCACAGAGGATCATTAAACCAGTGTTGATGATAGAATGAAACCAAGATATAGAAAATACTTCCTTGGACGTTGTAACACAACAAGTTTGTTGATAGAATGAATAAGAAAATAATCAAGTTTATGACCATTCATTCAAAGTAATTAAAACCTTTAAAAGGTTCAAACTTCTTATTTTTTAGCTTTGATAAGGAAGAAAGAATTAATGAGAGAACATTTTAGATCTCTAAAACAGAATTATGGAAGTCAACTTTAGAGTGTGTAGGCTTTCATTTGAGTAAATCTAAAATTGAATACATAAAATATAATTTTAGTAGTAGTAGATCTAGTGGCACAGTTGTAATAATGGGTGATCAAGTCATTAAAAGGAGTGAACGTTTTAGATATCTCAGGTCTATTGTTCAAAGTGTTGGTGATATAGTTGGGGATGTTATTAGTAGAATTCAAGTTAGATGGTTGAAGTGGAAGAATGCATCGAGCCTATTGTGTGATAGAAAAGTTTAAATTAGAATTAAAGAAAAATTAAAATTTTATAAGATGATGGTGAGACCTACAATGTTTTATGGTGCAAAATGTTGGCCTATAAAAGAGAAGCATAAAAACTAAGTTGTGTTGCTAAGATGTGAATGCTTAGGTAGATGAGTGGCTTTACATTTAGAGACAAATTTTGAAACAAATATATCAATGAAAAAGTCAGTGTAGCTCCAATGACAGACAAGATTAGAGCGTGTCGTCTTAGATGATTTGGTCATATTAAAAGTCAACCATCTGATGATCTTATTAGCACAGTAGATGTCTTAGATTTGAATTTTGGTGAGAAAGGTAGAGGTAAACCTAAAAAAACTTGAGCATGCTGCATAAAAAATGATCTTAATCTATTAAAGTTAAATGAAAATACGACACTAAATAAGACAAAATAAAGAAAAAATATTCATGTTGCCGACCCCACCTAATGGGATAAAAGCTTTGTTTTTGTTGTTGTTGATGATAAAGAGGAAAGAAATGCCTTTCCTAGTTCACACATCATAACCCTAATGATCCTAATCAAACTATAAAGCCCAGATACATGTCTCTACTTGTGTAAAGTTTACATACCCTGCAATCTTTGATTAACTTTACCTAGAAGTTGATTTACATCAACCATTTTTCAGTGATTTTTTTTCATACTTGTGGAATCCAACTTGTTTAACAAAGTTGTCCTTCAGTCATGTGTAGCCTAGCTAGAAAGTTTTAGAGGATGACATTCTTTTGTACTGTAAGATCTTTCGCCATGATTTTTGGCACAAGGGTCGTCGACATAAAAAATTAATGTTTGTGCTGTCTATTTTCTGGTACATTGATTTTTTGTTGTGTAAATATTAATCTGTCAAATAGTGGGAGAAAATAACATGGCTTGTTAGTACACTTTTTCCAACATGCTCAAAAGTGAAGAAATAATGACACAACTTGATACATATAATGAGTAAGTCATTCAAGATTAGTCAAAAGCAGAGCTAAAAACAAGTAATTATTACTCTAAAAAGTGGACTACTACACATCATACATATCTATGAAATATATTTTCGTCAATACAATATGAAAATAAAATATAAATATTTATATAGATAAGATATAGATATTCGTTCAAATGGGTATCACTAACCAATGTAAAACTAAACATTTGGATGAATACAACTCATCTAAAAAGATTTAGGTCATAAAAAAGGAAATCAAACTACAAATTTGTCAAGTCCGGTCACATATCTCAGTAGCATATGGGCTTTAACTAGAATGTCCTAGCACCATAGCTCAATAAGAAATTACATAATAATAAAAAAACTAATAATGCAACTGAAAATCAACATTCGCAATTGTGAAAACATCACAATATTATAAAGTTCATGTTTTTACTTCTAGCACGAAAATGAATAAATTCTTACAGTTAAAATTTAAGTGCCCTAAGAGGAAGCACCATATAAATATTCAAGCTAATGATAAAGTATATGTGCAAAAGATTCCAAAGCTAATGTGGCAAAACATCAACCGGCAAATAAATAAAGAATATTGGATGAAACAAAACACTGAACTAGAAAAAAAAATGAAGCTAAAAATAAATGTGCACCTTGGATCTTTCCTTCTGTGAATATGGAGAGTACCACTTTGTAAGTCTAACCTTTCCTTGACGGCTTAGTAGAAGCACAAAATGAATCTGAATATAGAAACAAAAGGTGCATGTCTTAGTAAATGCGCAAATAGATAAATGAAGATTCAGGAAATTCAAATTTGATGGTTTTTTTCAAGCATTTTATTAGCTTCAGTTTCTACTATATGAGACTTTATACAGAAAAAACAGTCAGCTCTACAACTAAATATCCTGGAAAAATATTATAAATACAAACAAATAAAGCAGCAATCATGCATGGAAATCATGATCATGCTCCGCATTATCCAAAGCACGCATCAGCAAGCACGCATGGAGATTCATCTTTGAGATAGTTTGAAAATGTTTCTTCGTGCTATTCCAAACAAGTAAAGTGTTAAAATAGTCCCCTGACTATTTACATGGGATCATTTTTAGTCCCAATGTCTACAAAAGTGTCAACTTGGTCCTCATAATCTTTTAATATGGGCTAAACTAGTCCTCAATGAGCTTATTTTAACCCTCATTAAAAGAGATTGGGACTAAATTGACAGTTTATCAACCCTGAGATTAAAATGATTCCCCTGCAAAGAGTCAGGAGACTGTTTTGACACTTTTCTAAATTCCAAAACATAAACAAACTAAAATGGCTTGTTTTTCAATCAATTGTTACAACCGAATCACCCATTTACAACCGCATCAATTGAGTTTCTATCAATTGATTTTCTATCAATCCCTCAAATCCTATTAGAAAATATATCCTTCTTCATTCCACAAAAACTAAGAAACACTCCTTCCTTTGTAACATCTGTCCCTACAACCAATTGTTTAAACCCATATAACCCGACCCACTAAACCTTAGCTATGAGCCACAAAGAAAAAAAAATGCAAAAATAGGGCATGAATCTTCTTTGTCTGCCTAAATTATCTACTTCTATTTGCCTACAGTTCATGTAGATTGATTCAAACTTTTTTGAGAAAATATCCAATTAAAATTATTTGATTGTTGCAATGGCTCCTATGGCAATACTCTTTTATGGATGTGTTATAAATGTTGTTTATTCCTTTTATCTCTCTGTGGGATCATGGCCCCTAATTCTCATCTTCTTTGAGAAAAATTTTACTTATATCTTCTTCTTTGGGATGAATATTACTAAATTATCTCTCTGCAGCATAATACATTTCAGTTCTTCTTCCAAAAGCATTCAAACTCTTCAAAGTAAAGTTCTTAACAACTTGGGAAGACCGACGATGGACAATCTTAGAATATGTGTTCATGTCATGGCATTTTTCATGTAATAATCAATTTGTCTATATTTGTTTCCCAAGTTTAAACGTGGTCCTTATGTGTATTTAATTCAATTACCATGGGCAATATATGTCCTCGGTTCTTTAGCTCAATTTTTAAACAAAAATAAATCTACTTTCAGAAATCCACAAGAAATGTTACACTCCTTCACAGCAAATAAGAAACATAAGGGTTGTTTGGTAGCGCCTTTCTAAAAGGATTATCTGGATATGAATTTAGCATATATCCAACAAAACAATTAAATGTACACATGTAAATCTAAATTTCTTCTCGTTTTACTATAAATCCAGATTTACAAATCTAGTAGTTCAACGTATTTCGTAAATCCGGATTTAAAGGATTTACGAAATCCTATTCAATTTAGATTCTGCTTGCAGCCAAACACCTCGAATGCCCCAAAAAAAATTAGCCACAATCAAATAAGCACCACACATATAAAACAATTAAGGTAATTATCATGTAATAAGCGTACAGATCTAAGAGAAAGTTTAGGCATTTCTAACAAAAATCCAAGTACACCAAAACCCCATAGGACCACCTTCGCCGACTGAAATGTAGGTCGTTCAAGATGCAGGTAAAAGCAACTCGCCAAATGCCAAGATCGAAGCACGATACGAATGCCAAAAAGGCCAACGAAAGCTTTCCAGATGAAATCTAAGATCGTTTTACCGATCCTTGGAATTGTTTTGACCTTACGAATTGAGGTAAATTATCAAATAAGTACGATTGCAGATATTTTTGCCGTAAATCGATTTCCAAAAGGAGTGCACGCACCATTTTTTTCAACCACAACCGTTTCCCGGATCTTCTGCCCGCAGCTTCGACCCAATACACCGGCGAAAAAGAAAGAGATGCGGTAGATTAAAAGGTAATAAACAGGGAACTTTGATTATACAAGAACGGATCTACTGGCGCAGCAGCGATCTGCCTCCCCGTCTTTATGCGTTGAGCGCCGCCTCTTCTCTCCCTCTCTCTTTGTGCCTGGGAAATTTTGCTATTTAAAGGCGGGTCTACAGGATCAGCTACGATCTCCCTCCTCTTTTTTCCGTAGACACTAAATAATACCTAAAATATTATCAGTCTTGCCAATGAAATTCAGATGCAAAAATTGGTCAAAAAGATTTAATAATAGCTCTTTTACATCCATTTGAATTAGATGTGGGTGATCATATTTTAGGTATTATTAGTAATATAATGTTATTATTGTAGTGATGTTTTGGTGAAACAATACTATGAATGATGCTTCAAATATTACGTGTTCTACATATGGAATCCATATGTAATAATCACTCGAGAAAAAAAATTTATCACATTTTTTTAGCAATTTTTCCGATGAAAGAAATATGGTGTGAAGGTAATATATTATATTTTAATTTAACAATATGACCAAATTGGATCAATATATTGTTGGCAACATCTTTTGATACACGGACGTAGGATGTGTGCTTGAATAATCTTATAGTATATTTCACGCACATATGACTATTTGAGGCTCAAGATATATGTCTTTGATTCTCTAGAAAGTGGTCAATATAATTCGGTTAGGCTTTGGTTGTCGATGAGGTGAGGCCCGACTGACATTACATTGACGGGACTACCCTGATTTAATGAGTTTTTGGCACAACGGACAGCGAAGATGCTTTTGCACTGCCAATCTCGTTTAGAGAGGGCTTTCACGATCTTGCCACATGGCTTATATTACTAGAAACAGGAAAACGGCCCCAAGTAGGCTAAATGTGACCACACTTAGGAGTAGTCATGCCCCATTTGTGGCTTGGCTACGCCACACCCTTCAGCCAGTTTTAACTCATTTCATTAATTGCTCCTTGTTTTGCATCTGGACACCTTTTGACTATTGGGATAAGCTAGTCTTAAGCCAATAATAGCCTTTGAGCTAATTTGGGCGCTTGTCAAAAGAGGCATGTGGTCATTTGAACCTCTGCACCTGAAGAATATCCTTCCTGCGGGAGAGATTTGGACAGGGCGCGCTCATTTTGACTTAGGGAGAGCTGGGAGTTCTTGGAGAGCTTCTTCACCCTTCTCCTTCTTCCTCTTCTCTATTCTTCTTTTTCTTCCTTCTCTCACGTTTTCTTTCTCGATCACCATCCTAGTTCGAGAAATTGAGGGGAGAGACAAAGACTTGAAGAGTGATCACATGAGTGCTTGGAGAGTTTCAAAATGTTAGCTTCTCCATTCTTCTTCTTCCTCCTCCTCTCCTCCATTTTCCTTCCTTTTTCTTCCTCTCTCATTTTTTTCGGTCACTATATTGGTCTGAAAAATAATATAAAGGAAGAGGAAAGTGTGGTGTTGCATCGGTGCCAGAAAACTAGTTGCAAGAAGAGCTTCGTGACCCAAGAGAAGTGGGGGTTGATACTTGGAGCATCGTTAGAATCTTTTCGTGGCGAAGAAAGCTTATTCTCGAGCAGCGACTAGACTTTGATCCACCACCACGATGGTATAATTCATACATTCACTCCACTTGTATGATTCTCCTAAGCGAGGATCGTCACTCTTTTCAAGTCACTGCATCCACGGCACACCCATCATTTGGGTTATTGTCTCCATGACATGCCCATTCTTTTAGGTCATAGCCTTCATGCATACCCATCCGTCGGGCCTGCCTCTACGACGCTTCCACCCCTTCATCGGGTAGCTTCCTCCACGACACACACACCTTTCTGAGTCAATGCCTCTATGACACACTAACTCTCATCATTTTTCATATGACTACTTGCATTTGCATTTACATGCATGCATGGATAATGAGTCAGGCTCGATAGGTGAGTAACCCCATGTTGATCGCGATGTCTTAACAAGTATTCTTTGTCAAGTTGATCCTGGCGAGCAATGTGATTTAAAGCATTGAGAATGACACGAGTATGATTGTGTTAAGGTTCAAAGAGATATAACTCACGTCACCTTCCATGTACGGTCCCACATTTAATGGCACTTATATTAAAAACTAAAAAAAAAAATTCTTCTACTTATTATATTTACCATGATTTTAAAATTATGCATGTAGCAAAATAGGTCATATGTAAGGCCAACTTTTTTCAAAATCCATCTTGGGTGACACCCTTTAGTTTCATTAGAAATTTACGATGGGGCCAGTGTGGCAACCTCGTCAAAGTCATATGTATTCAACGGTCGATCCTGCACTTAGATGTTGGTCAGGACATTTTTTTAAAATGGTGTGCTAGTTTAGGATTTAGAATGTTAGGTAATATTTCATTTTACACCTCTCGCTATTGTCATTTGTTGGTTTGTTTGTGTTAACCATGCATCACTTTTGTGTTTTTTTATGTGCTCATATGCTTGATATGCATAGTAGTATATTAGGGTCTTCTTTTGTTGGGAGCTAAGCATGTACACACACACACACAGGTACCATTAAGGGTGAGCGTGTAATAATTTCTACGAACCTCTTGGTTGCTGGAGTCATTTAGCTCTCCCAATGAAAAGGCTTATATGATGCAAGTTTGTTGGCTTTCTCGCTAACATTATTTCCATATGGGTCGAGTCTTTATTTTCTCTTTCAAATGTATTTGATAGAGTTCCTAGACTAAGTTTATGCCATAAATAAGGTATGGATATGGGTTTCGAGAAAGATAACACATTGAACAGCAGCTTGAGTTTCACATCTTAAGTGTGAATTATATATTATTTATATAGATCTAGGGTCAAACATGTATATGTGGAGTATGGATGTTTTTCCTGCTTTTACTGGGATATGTCGCCAACTCAACATCACTGACCTTTTTTATATACTTTCGAGTGCTTTTACTTTTTTATTACATATTTTCATGTTTGGTCCGTTTTTCTTGTTTCTTTCTAATTTATCTAGAATGTCACATAGATTACAATTTAAGTTCTCTAAAAACTTAAAATCATAATTTTTTTATATAAACATCTTAATAAGAGATTCAAGATAAATTAAAATTTAGAATTAAGATATTCAAGATTTTTAAAATCTGTCTTTTACTTTCCAGCATGGCCTACAACCCGGTTTTTAAACGAGTTGCATTGCATGGGCATAACCTAAGTCATATAATAGGGTCTCTACAATATCTAGGTACCACTCTTGATATTAGTTTCATTTGCATGTCCCGAGGAGAAGCCCCTCATGTTTCTCCAACTCAGCCGACCCATCATAGATTTATACTTAGGTGGTTATTTAATGTGCTTAAAGTGTTAGAGGCTGTGCCTCAACCTAGATGAGATATAAGTTCTTTTGTTTGGAGTTTTTTTTTTGGCTTTGTAGTTGAACTTCCCTTTTTCCTCTTTTATATCAACATCTTTGTAATTTCAGGGAGTATAAGTTTCTTCTCTTAGAACTCTATCTGATAGTCATATGATAGATTTTCCTTCCTTTGACTTTAAGGCTACCAAAACTCTTATGGACGACGCAATTTATGGATTGTTGTGGATCTCTAAACGTGTTAGGTTGACTACCTTCATGACCAAATAGACTGTGGTCATAGTAACTTGAGATGACGGGTCTGTGTTACATTGACCCAACTATCTCTATATTTTAGGATTACTCTACCCTTCTCGTTGTTGAGCCCCTTTGAACCCTATCATAACTTTGACTTCATTGATATTAACTTGACAACCCAACTACCAATGAGCTGTCGCTCGTTTGGGATACAATGATTCACTTTATGCCCTTATGGTCTGGTGAACTCTGACATATAGTGATATCCTCATTGAGATGATTTTGCTTATTTCTTTGATTCTAAAGTTGATGAGTCACTACTCATTTAGGATGTGAGATAATCACTAACTGTTATGTGGCTTAGCGAGAACTTTGAAGCATAAATGCACTCTCAAATGAAGTAATCATTGTTTGATGGCAAATTCTTCAAGTTCATGATAATATATTCCAAACTTCTTTATCGAGAGTATTCTTGAGTATCCCCCATGATGTAATTAACCAGAGGAATACATTTCTTTG
This sequence comes from Phalaenopsis aphrodite, assembly GCA_003013225.1. Lineage (NCBI taxonomy): Eukaryota > Viridiplantae > Streptophyta > Magnoliopsida > Asparagales > Orchidaceae > Phalaenopsis > Phalaenopsis aphrodite. The sequence goes on along the minus strand of NEWO01000527.1, from coordinate 410,626 downwards.
GAAGACTTTTGACCCTAGAACAGAAATGTTCTTTTTGGTTATCTGATTACGAGTGGTTTATATAAGGATTTTATTTATGGATGACGTGTTTCAAGGTACTTCAATTCGATCATATTCAAATGTATAATCTTGACTCATCACACGAAAATTACTCATATATAAGTTTTCTGCTTGTTTCTTTTTATTTGTTTGGTTATTTGATATTGTATTTTTCTCTTTTGAATTACTCTTCTCTTCAAATCATTGGTATGATTCGAGAGTGATATTTATTCGAATAAGGAAATACATATAAATAAACAAATCGGTGACTTTGATTTCTCTAAAACNCATTTAATGGCACTTATATTAAAAATATATATATATATATTCTTCTACTTATTATATTTACCATAATTTTAAAGTTATGCATGTAGCAAAATAGGTCATATGTATGGCCAACTTTTTTCAAAATCCATCCTGGGTGATGCACTTTAGTTCCATTGGAAATTTACGACGGGGCCAGTGTGGCAACCCCTTCAAAGTCGTATGCATTCGACGGCTGATCCTGCACTTAGATGTTGGTCAGGACATTTTTTTTAAAATGGTGTGTTAGTTTAAGATTTAGGATGTTCGGTAGTATTTCATTTTACGCCTCTTGCTATTGTCATTTGTTGGTTTGTTTGTGTTAACCATGCGTCACTTTTGTGCTTTTTGATGTGCTCATATGCTTAATATGCATAGTAGGATATTAGGGCCTTCTTTTGTAGGGAGCTGAGTCTGTACACACACACACACACACACACAGGTACCATTAAGGGGGAGCGTGTAATAATTTCTACTTATCTTTTGGTTGCAGGAGTCATTTAGCTCTCCTAATGAAAAGGCTTATATGTTGCAAGTTTGTTGGTTTTCTAGCTAACATTATTTACATATGGGTTGAGTCTTTATTTTCTCTTTCAAATGTATTTGATAGAGTTCTTAGACTGAGTTTATGTCATAAATAAGGTATGGGTATGAGTTTTGAGAAAGATAACACATTGAACCATGTGACAAGGACTAGGAGTGGCAGCTTGAGTTTCGCATCTTAAGTGTGAATTATATATTATTTATATAGATCTAGGGTCAGACATGTATATGTCAAGTATGAACGTTTTTCCTGCTTTTTTTGGGATATGTCGCCAGCTCAACATCACTGACCCTTTTATATACTTCCGAGTGCTTTTACTTTTTATTACATGTTTGCATGTTTGGTCTGTTTTTCTTGTTTCTTTCTATTTTATCTAGAATGTCACATAGATTACAATTTAGGTTCTCTAAAAACTTAAAATCATAATTTTTTTTTATATAAACATATTAATAAGAGATTTGAGGTAAATTAAAATTTAGAATTAAGAAATTCAAAATTTTTAAAATCTGCCTTTTGCTTTCATGCATGGCCTACATCCCAATTTTTAAACGAGTTGCATTGCATGGGCAAAGCTTAAGTCACATAATAGGGTCTCCATAATATCTAAGTACCACTCTTGATATTAGTTTCATTTGTATGTCCCGGGGAGAAGCCCCCAATGTTTCTCCAACCCAGCCAACCCATCATAGATTTATACTTAGGTGGTTATTTAATGTGCTTAAAGTGTTAGAGGCTGTGCCTCAACCTAGATGAGATATAAGTCCTTTTGTTTGGAGTTCTTTTTTGGCTTTGTAGTTGAATTTCTCTTTTTCCTCTTTTATATCAGCATCTTTGTAATTTCGGGGAGTATACGTTTCTTCTCTTAAAGTTATACCTGATAGTCATATAATAGAGTTTCCTTCCTTTGACTTTAAGGCTACCAAAATCCCTACGGACGACGCAATTCATGGATTATTGTGGATCTCTAAACGTGTTGGGTCGACTACCTTCATGACCAAATAGACTTGTGGTCATAGTAACTTGAGATGACGGGTTTATGTTACATTGACCCAGTTGCCTCTACATTTTAGGATTACTCTACCCTTCTCATTATTGAACCCTTTTAACCCTATCATAACTTTGACTTCATTGATATTAACTTGACGACCCAACTACCGATGAGTTGTCGCTCGTTTGGGATACAATGATTCACTCTATGCCCTTATGGCCTGGTGAACTCTGATATATAGTGATATCCTCATTGAGATGATTTTGCTTATTTCTTTGGTTCTGAAGTTGATGAGTCACTACTCATTTAGGATGTGAGAGAATCACTAACTGTTATGTGGCTTAGCGAGAACTTTGAAGTATAAATGCATTCTCATACGAAGTAATCATTGTTTGATGGAAAATTCTTCAAGTTCGTGATAATATATTCCAAACTTCTTTTTTCGAGAGTATTCTTGAGTATCCCCGTTGATGTAATTAACCAGAGGAATACATTTCTCTGGAAGACTTTTGACCCTATTCTTTTTTGTTATCTGATTACGAGTGGCTTATATAGGGATTCTATTTATGGATGACTTGTTTCAAGGTACTTCAATTCGATCCTATTCAAACGTATATTCTTGACTCATCACACGAAAATTACTCATATATAAATTTTTTGTTTGTTTCTTTTTATTTGTTTGCTTATTTGACATTGTATTTTCCTCTTTTGAATTACTCTTCTCTTAAAATCATTGATATGATTCGAGTGTGATATTTATTTGAAAGAGGAAATTATACAACATATAAATAAACAAATCTACGACTTTGATCTCTCTAAAACTAACCAAAAAAACATATATTTTATATTAATTATGATTGTGCGTTTTACTATGTATGTTCATTTCTTATACGAGCACTTACAATATCTACATTTTTTTTGTGTGTGACAATGTCTGGTGTATATTTGAGAGACTTCTATGATAAAAAAAAATTACATAACTAAAAACTTGAAATTAAAATAAAAAAATTCAAATGAATCAAAATAAAAAAAACATTGAAAAATAATCAATAAAATTTATTAGAAAATTTCAAAAATAACAAACCATCTACACTTGCATTTTGATTTATTCCTTATTTTTCGCATCTAGCCTATTGTACATAACTAGGCAATAGGGTAGTGAGAATGATTGTTTTCTTGAAAAAGTTGTGTGTGTGTGTGTTTTTTCCATATGTTATACAGGGTTAATTATTTGGGCTATTTTCTTAATTATTTTATGAATGAAATGAATCGTTTTTTATTGGAGAGAAATTATTGTTCTGTTCAAATAACTTTGAGGCTAGGTGCCAAGCATATTATAGGTGATATAGTGCTCTCCCTCAACTTAATACTTTTTTTTGTCTGGTAGGTTTATTCTTACATCATGAAATCTTGTATATTCATGCTTTAAATCATAAATCTACCCTTCCTCTACATTTGTACATCATTTACAACTTTCTTTTTCACCAAACCCTAAAGAAAACCCACTTGTGGATTATCAGCCAAGGTTATGGCAAATGAGGTCCAGTCTTATTTATTTAAGTTTTTGAATACCCTAAAATCCATTAAAATTTTATAAAATATTTTGTTTCTAATTATAAAAAAAAATCTTTGCCACCTATAAGCATTAAAAACATTTCACTCAACCAAAGACAAATATCCAACTTATGTTTATGGCCAGACTTGGTTTTCTCATGATTTAGTTTGAACATCTAACCTAACAAAATTATTTACTTGCCTCGGAAATATAAAACCTCTAGACCCTACCTATATAAATAATTTTTAACGATTCTCCATGTTTTAAGCCCTCAAGTTGTCTTGATCCTCCATACATAAAGGCTAAAGTCTAACTAAGAGATATTGTTGTTGGGTTTCCTCCTTACTTAGACACCCTCCATTTTGCATCTCTTTTTACAACTGATAATCTAAACCATATTCCATTGCTTGTACACATTATGTAACATCTTTTAAACTCTCTTACACAAAAAATAGAACTTCATTTATAAGTACATTCACAGGCTACTTATCGAGTTTGGTGTTAGATAATAACATTGAAGAAAGAAGCTTACGCTGAAGAAATACTTGTAAGAAAAAGTTTTTATTCGTTTAGCACTTGGTTAATATTCTTTCTAATATTAATTTTCTCATGATTTGATTTTTTTTTTGTTAGAGGATATGTTTCCTTTGTTTGTTAGTAATTTTAAAAAAACATTATGTCATTCCTCTAATTAATTTGCACTAAAATTTAACAAGCCTTTTTATATGAAATGAATTTAGATATTATTTGAGTGTAATAAAATTTTAAAATTACTTTTATCTCTTAAACTAAAGAAATATAAAACCCTAAAATTGCATATTGGTCATAATGGCTTGAGCTAGTTATACCTCATAGTTATAACTTACATGTGTTAAGTAAATGAATTTATTTTTTGTAATTTTCTATAAGCTCACTTTTGAATGACTTTATATTCTATATTAGTCAATATCATTTGAGCATATAAAAGTAGCAAACACTTATTATGAGTTGGAACATACTAAGGTTTTTTTAGAATTAGATTGAACTTGCCTTATTAAGTCTTAAACCCATTCTACAAACTAAGGGCCCTAAGGCTAAATTAAGGTTTGGGATAATCACCTTTTTACTTGCTCACAAAAAAAATTCCAATATCCTCATTTTCAATATTACAAGGATAACAAGTTTCACATTAGTTAAATTATTACGTTTCCATGAAATTTCATGGTGGACCAAAGTAGAGATTTGTTCTGGCCATGCCAAGTGACTATAGATTGCTAGGGAGTCTCAAAACCTGGAGTTTGTTGTTAGAGACTCCTTTGAGATTGATGCATGATTAACCATGGTTAATTGGCTTGTTCAACCTCCAAAGAGCTTGATGATGTAATTGGATGACTAGGATTATTCAAGTGATAATGTTGGATATTAAGTTTAGTTCATATGTTGAAAATTTGCAAATCACACTTGGATATAGTTAATTCCTCTTACTTATTTATAATGAGATTTATTAATCATTATGTAATGGCTAAGAAAAAAACTAACTTAGTATGAAGGTTAATTGAAGGTCTTAGAAAATGACCAAAATCAATTTGGTAAGGTGATTTAGAAATTTATATTAGTTTTATCCATTTATGATCAATTTGGTCCAATTTGATCGAGCTGACACAATTAACCAAACTTGGTCAAACCTATGGGTTAAATAGATTAGTTATGGTTCATTTAGATAAGGACACTCTTGAGTAGCTCAATGCTTAATTGATTAAATCAGTATAAAGGTTAAAATCAATTTGGCCCATTTGAACCAATTTGAATTTAATTGAGTCAAACTGGGTCAAATGGATTCAATTAGTGTAATTAATGAGTAATCAAATTCTTAGGTACTTTCCAACTCAAGAATTTCTAAGGGGAACTTAGGGTTCATGGATGTTGGCCAATTTGACTATTTAAAGTATTATAGTCTAATTGAACCTATATAGGTTCACTTGGTGTATTGATTAATCTACCCAAATGGTCATTTGAAGATAAAGAAATGTCTAACCTCTAAACACTTTGTGTAGGCTCCAATTTTATTAACTAGATCAAATGTGACATCTAAGTCTAGTTAGATTCACATAAATAAGATGGGTTCTGTGTTTTACTTTTTTTGTCCAAAGAGTCAACCAAACCAACTTCAAAAGGTCTCAATGGCCAAATCATTTATAATTTAATTGTAAAAATTATATTAAAAATATTTGATGAGGTGGTTGGATTACTTAATTTAAGAGGTTTTGTGGTTAAGTAGATGATAGGTCATACCTAAACTCATAAATAAAGTTCAAAGATTATCATGATCAAATATAATGCAAAATAATGAGAGATAAATTGATTTCCTATACCATCAATTGAGTCCATCGAGACCAATTAGAGTTAATAACATGTTAATTGAGGTCAGACATATTGATAAAACTGGAATGGAATTGAATGACCATAAGGCTCTTACTATGAACTTTGTTAGAACTAATACAATCTTATATTCTTTCTAAAGTCATATCCAAGATCAAATTGACCAAAGGTTTGGGATATTGTTTTTAGCAAGATTGTGTTAGGGAGGTCCTATAACTGATATAAGAAGGAAATTAAATTACACTTGATATGGAGGGATGTTTAAAACTTTTCTAGGAGAAACTTGAAGATCAAACAAAGAGTTTTATTATGGTGAACTTCAAATGTCGAGGTTGATAATACATGCCTAATCCAAATTAAAGGACTACTAGGACCAATCAATCCCAAGTATCATTGAATATGCAATGTTAGCTCTTCTAGCGCCAATTGAAGAGAATAAGTGAGACTTTATTCATAGAAATATTATAAATATAGTTTATAGGAAGTCCTAACCTCTTAGTAGCATAAAACCACAAATTCTTCCTCTTATCATATTTTTAAGTAATTCTCGAAACATGAATCACTTAAATCTATTATACTATAAAGGTGCCACATATTTATACCCTTTTAATTAAAATTTCATTAATAAAATAAGTGCATAGAGAAAGGATTACATTAGTTTTGACAAAAGATTTTGCAACATATGATTCATTCCAAATATTCTTGATTTTTATATCATCACATTTAATAAGCAGAAGTGTGAAAATAATAATTATTCTTCGGATTGACTTATTTGAATTCTTCATAATGGGAAAGCAGAGTGTCATGAAAATAATACAATCCAATGAATTTCTTAATGTTACAAACATCCCATGCTATAATTGGAAGTTAAGTTGACATAACTATTGAAATTTTTGTTTACCTTCATGTTTGGTTGAGTATTACATATATGTAAGGGATAGTGGCCATGAGAATTCATAATCCCTTGATTTTCTCTCTATGTAAATGTTTGTGAATGACTTAGAAGTGAATTTTCCTTCATAATAATGCAATTCTCATTTCTTTCACGCTTGGCTGATTTTGCGCATCATATTGATGACTATATGTGAAATTTAATGAATTCAATACTTGATCATGAAATCATCCTTCCCGATTGCGACACTATAAATAATTGGCAATCACACACTCTTATAAGTAGAAAATCAATGATAATAGAACTTGTGGTCTTTTTTATATTAGATTTTATATTGATACCTTTTATAAGACTAAAATTATGCTCTTCATTATTTTTTAAAAGTTTATTATTGGGTACCAAGTATTGAAAATACGTGTTATTCTCTACAAAAAATGATAGGATATTTATTTTTTACTATGTGATTGGATTTGAGTATTTGATTTTTTTATTATTTTAAGAGCTTAATAAGTATAAAAATAAGGTTTTTGATTCTCAATCATAATGAGTTCATGTTGGGCTTATCAAAGCAGTGACTACTTATTTATATTCCTATTTGCGACAGTCTTATTTATTCCATAAAAAACACAACAAAAATATATAAGTTTAATAAATTCTTCTTCGTATAGAAATGAAACTATTCAAATGAAAGTATTGCTACATTCCTTGCAATTACAAGAAAGTTATTTTATTAAGAAATTCAATAAAAAATGATATAATTGACTAAATTTTTTTCTAGATTAAATAAAGTGTATTCTCGTTTATTCTTATAAGTTTTTTTTTTTATTTTTTTCTTTCGTAGGACATTCTGTCAGATATAGTAAGAAATACCTCCATTTTGCACCACTCTAATTTACATAATTTATTATAATACGAACTCTACTATTGGACTGAATAAATTTTCTTAAATCTATATGTTCATATGATCACATTATTTAGTTATTAAAATATGTTAATAATTTCACTTTTATATGACATAAATTTTATAATAAGTGTTTTTGGATTCCATTGCCCATCCCTTATGATTAAGTTTAACTATTATATTTTTATTTATTTTATTTAAAAAATGTTGAGTGATAGGGCATAAAAAGATGTAGGAATAATTCAATTTCTAATTTGTGACAATTTTAAAGTTTTTTGTCATATAAGCGAAGTCACACCTAATATTTTTATTTATTTTTTTGTAAAATAAAAACTAAAAAAAAAAATAATGGTTTTTAACATTTCACGTCATAATACAAACATCATATACAATGATAAACATTTATTATGTAAATAATCACACAATATGCTCTCGTGATCATATTATTTATGAGCACAACATCTAATGATTAATAGAATTTAATAAACCCACACGCTAAATAAGAAGCGATATCAATTTATAATTACTAAAATTGAGGTAACATTTTGATTTCTTCCAAATGTCTATTTTCTTATGAGAATATCCACCAATTATGCTTGATAAAAGAATTTGTCGAATCATTGACTTTAATCAAATACATTAAAAAATAGGAAAATTTTTATATATACCACACAATTATTTTTTTTATTTACATGTCTAACACGTAAAATTTGATATATACATTTGTATAGTGAAATTTTGTCAACACAAATCTCGAGAAAATCCGACGGTCCAGAAGAAAAAAAGAATAACAAGAGAGAGACCCACAACAGAAGGCATGAGGGACCCAGACACCCGACTAGATAAACCAAGCTCAAAACTAACTATTACAAAGATGGATACGTGGCATGAGCCGAGTGGCTCACTCAGTCACAAGGCAAATGATCATCTGAACTAAGTATTCTGAGGCAATCAGATCTAAAGAAGGGACCAACCCATGAGATCTTACTAATATGCTGTAGCCAACCAATATCTCTTCACCTAATGGCAGATTACATGTCGGATTATGGTGATTTACCCTTTGTCCGATAGCCTAGCTTATTCCTGTCGGCAAGAGTTATTCAATGAGGATTAAGAGTAAACCACTATAATACATGTCAATCAACAGATTTGCCCAACCAGGCTTATTGACTCCCTACCAGTAAAAGAAAAGCTGGCTAGTAGCCTTTGCACATTTAACTTTATAGCACTATAAGATGAGTTGCTTGCTCCCCAACTGCACACCCGCCAAAACTTTGGTAGCACAATCGACCGACAAAACCGACCTATCAAGACCTTTTAACCGAACTTGAGAACAGTAAGGCCCAGAGCCAACAAGAGTGAAATACTTTGAATAACATGTACAATTGCTACTCAAACCAGGGCATACCTGTAAGTTTACATAGTGCACCTTATTTGTCTATACATAAAAGATAATTTCATGATTAAAGGGTAACACAATTCCCTCATTTTACTTGTTGTATGCAAAACTATTTGATCATGCCTAAGGGATGGAGCGTAGGTACCCAGGGAGAGAAATAAATAGGAAGATATTTGCAGTATAGGGGCAAAGAAGGATGTCCCTGGGCTCTTTAACCCCATTTTTATTTCACTTATATGGTGATTATACAAGAGGGTAAGGGGAGAGAGTTCTCCCTACATTATAGGTTCAGAGAGAAGATCCCAAGAGTCTTCAATACATGTCATGGTTTGTCTATTTATATAATATAATAAGAGAGAATATAATATTCCATTTTTACCCTTACTTTAAGGAGGGTGATACAAGTTATTTTCATCTTTTGCTCATTCAGATCTTTCATTCTGGACCTTTTCGGTTGATAGGGCTAGTTGGGTTCAAGTGGCTGTCCAAGAGAGCCGATGGGAGAGTTTGAAAGTGGTGGCCGACCATCGGCAACAACTCGGTTAAAAGGGGGTGATCGACAATAGGTGGTTGGTCGATTGCTTGGTAATACTTAACTTTAGGTCACCAGGCCGGCTGCTTGGTGGTCACCGACCATAAGGGGTCACCTGAATGTAAGATGGGTGGTGGCTGGTCATAGTTGGTCGACTGACTAGAAGATGGGTGGTCGACGAAGGTGGTCAACTGGTTGGAAAGCTGAACTCCAACTATTTGAATGAAAATTTACATGTCCCAATATTTTCTGTAATTCATGAAGCCCCCAAGTTTCTTATTTCTTGAAAATGAACCTATAACAAGAACGAGAGACTTAAAATACATAAAATACAATTTTAGAGAATCACTAGCTATAATACCTTAGTTTTTTAGCTAACCTTTTGTCTCCTTTTTGTGTCAAAATTTTATGTGTTGATTGAAGAAATTATTTTTTAGAAGATCGTCGGTAGGTTTGTAGATTTTTAGATATGATATTGCTAAAAACAAGTCTTACTCCTCGTCTATCTTGCTTGCTCAATTAGGCGTCTTTCATCAGGTCCCAGACATTTCTTTTCACCGATTTCGCAGAGTTAACTGTTGAGACTTGCTATTGTGGTGATTTTCATTGTACCATTTGCGGAGCTTGTTGTTATTGGACAAGGGGCCAACTTCAAAGCCTTTTCTGAGTTGAGTTTTTTTGGATGCTTTGGGTACGTGGGGCGATTCTTTCTTTCTTTCTTTTTTTTTTTATTTTCTCTGTTTAGGATTTTCTCTCCCTCGATGTACTTCTGTTTTTACTGACAACAGGAGCACCACACATTTTAGGATTCTATATCCAAATATGTTTGTTCATGCCCCGTAGAGGCGAAGAGAGGTATTGCCATGCTCTTTGGCCCTTTTATTTCATCGAAGATGGTGATTACAATGGAGTGAAAGAGGAGAGAATTCTCCCTACATGAGGGCTTGAGAGAGAAGAGCCCAAGAGTCCTCACTACAAGCCATAATTCCTCTATTTATAAAGGATAAAAAAAGAAAATACAATATTAGATTTTTACCTTTGTCTTAAAGAGAGTAATACATGTTCTTTTTGCCATTTACTCGCTTAGATTTGTGTTATGGACCTTTCAGTCGGCGAGGCTTGTAGGGTTTAGGTAGCTAGCCAAGGTGGCCGTTGAGAGAGTATGAAGGTGGTGGCCGACCATAGTTGGCCAACTGATTGAAAGGGGTTGGTCGACCGATTGCTAGGTAATGGTCGACCATAGGTGGTCGGGCCTGCTGCTTGGTGGTGGCCGATCGACTGGAAAATGGGTGGTGGCCAGCCATAAGTAGGCGGCTAGCTGAAAGAGGGGTGGCCAACCAAGGTGGTTGCCTACATGTCCCAATTTTTTCTATCATATACTAGTGTTCATTGCCATGCACACACACACACACACAAATGCTCTCTCTCTCTCTCTCTCTCTCTCTCTCTCCTGTATTATACTTTATTCTTTGAGTGTGATTCGTACGATAGTTTCAAATTCAACAACATTTAAAATACTTTGGTTTCATCGACCAGTGCATGAAAATATGAACTATTTTGACAAAGTTTACTGCAATGATTTTTTTGATGTGATATTGCATTAGTATAATGAATGAAAATATACATTTTTTTAGGATTAGATATGTAAATGCAGAAGAATTATATGGCATCTATGTAAATGCCTCTACAACATATGAATCTTTGAATTATGTCCTTGACGTTTTCACAGTTTTAACAAGTCTTGTTAGTTAAAGTTTCAATTAGTTTTCAATCGGCCCACTAACGCAAACCGACGTTCCTCTCTCTGAACCCCCAGGGGTCTGCAATTACTGTAGCGCCAAGCTTCCTCCACTCGGGGTTCGCGGGGTTTCTTCTTCCTTGATTCAGGTGAACTTCCGCAGTTCAAGCTTTCTAGCTTTCTTTTATGCTATTGTACTGATTCAGCTCGAATTCGCATGGGCTTTATGCTTTTTATTGGGGATTAGATAATCTAGCTTGGATCTGGTTCTTGCTTGTTTAAGAGTAGGGTTTTACTTTTACCTTTTATCCTATTTTAGCTATTTGTGTTGCTTATTTGGAGATTGCGGTTAGGGTTGGCATATGCAACCTGAGATTTGTGTTCAAGAAGCTTTAATTTTGGCGGCCAATGCTTAGTTTTGAGTGGAAGAGGATTGGGTGTATGGAAAGGGTTTTGATAGAGATATCAACTATTGTCTAAGTGTTTAATTACATGATCATGGCGGATTCATTTGATTCATCTGATAATTGCGATGCTAGTTTGAATTTGTTATTTTAAAGCCTGATGTTGGATTCTTTTTGCGTTCGGATTCTGTGATATGTGCTTTGGGATCGACTCATAGTACTGTGCTCTGGAGTCACAGACTTCTGTACCATAGTTTTCATGCTTCTGTGAAGGAGAAACTTGTTTCTCTTATGGAAGTTTTTAATTTAAATATGAAGATAGCGGGGCCCTTGGTTTTCTTTTCAATCCATGAACTCCCTCAGAATTTTTACTAGCGTCTTCAATGGTTGTTCTAAGTCTGAATTACTACTACGGTAGCTGTAAAATTTGTCATATCCGATGAAGTAAAACTCTCGTGATCATATATATATATATATTTTTGCCTATTCTGTAATGTTAGTGAGGATAAGCCAAGCGAACATAAGTTGTAAGCTTTTAAATTTTCAGCTGTAAAGTGAGTTGAGTTGTTTGGTAGTTAAAAATATAAGCTAATTGTGTTAATCAATTTTGTATTTTTTCTTCTTTTAAAACACAAACTTAAATTCCCTTCAAACCCTAGCCAATAAGGATTGCAGAGGAGGGTGCTCACGTCACAATTGTTGGAGGACCGAGAAGTACCCACACAAACGCTATGCAGTGGGAATTGTAGAGGAAGAAGAAGGCATCAGGGTAAAAGCACATAAGGAGAAGGATTTTCTGAACCTAAGCAATATCCATTGATGATCATAGACAAGGAAACCACAAGTAACATATGATTGCAAGAGGATTTTGAATCATCCTCCAAAACACTCAATGAAGAGCTTGTAGAGGAGGGAGGGAGATTTCACAAAAGAAGAGAAAGGAGAAATGCCAAATGTGCTTAATCAAGGATTTCTTTGTGCTTAACTAAAGATGGCTTCTCTCCCTAAGAAAGGAATGTATTGGCTTAGGTTAGAAAGTAACTTTGCAGGTTTATGGCTTGTTTGGGATCAATATTTTTTTTTGTTTTCCTTTATAATACATATTTGTTTAGTGCTCTTTATGGGTGATGAAATCATCAAAAGGTGTGAACATTTTATATATCTCGGGTCTATTGTTTATAGCGATGGTGATACGGATGGGATGTTATTAGTAGAATTCAAGTTGGTTGAAGTGGAGGAATGCATCGAGTTTATTATTGTGTAATAGAAAAGTTCCTCTTAGAATAAAAGGAAAATTTTATAAGATGGTGGTAAGACCTACAATGCTCTTTGATGCAGAATGTTGGCCTTTAAAAGAGAAATGTTGCTGAGATGAGAATGCTTCGGTGGATGAGTGGCTTAACACTTAGAGACAAAATGCAAAATGAATATATCCGTGATAGGGTTGGTGTAGCTCCAACGACGGATAAGATTAGAGAGGGCCGTCTTAGATGGTTTAAACATCAACTATTTGATGATTCAGTTTGAAGAGTAGATGTTTTAGATTATGTTAAGAAATGCATAAGTAGACCTCAAAAGACTCGGGCATATTGTATAAAAAAATAATCTTAATTTATTATAATTAAATAAAAATATGACACTTAATATAACGCAATGGGGGAAAGGGATTCATGTACCCGACCCTACATAGTGGGATAAAGGCTTGTTGTTGTTGTTTTTTTAATCTTAAAAAAATTAACACGTTTTTAAATACACTCAAGAAACTCTTAGTTGATGTGGTGTTTAAGAAAATATTTTATTTTAACTAATCAAGTTGCTTTGAGTGTTTAAAAAAATATTTTATTTTAACTTATCAAACATGTATTGTTTAAAATCAAAACCTAAATAAAACTAAACAAAAAAAAATAGATAACAAAAAATAGAAGTGATCCCAAATGACCCCTTAGAAAATATCTTAAAATAATTTTTTAGAAAAATCAATGAGCTTAATTAATGAGCTTAATCTAGCTTAAGCTAAATTATAATCCTGAAATAAACAGCCCATTAAACATCAAGACACCTTTCCTTTTCCTATTGCACTTGGATTCTCGTTAAGAATTTTACAAGTATGGCCAAATTGGATCACTTTTAAGATTATTGGCTATCTAGGGAATTGGGAATTATATCAAAAGGTAAACACTAGGGCTTGTTTAGCCAAAGTATACAATATTTTGGTGGATGATAGCTCATACTATAAAAAAACTAATGCACTTGATGTTCAACTCGAACTCGGCTCAATTAATACTCGATCATATTTGTTTAATTAGTTAATGAATAATATCAAACAATTTTTTTTACTCAAAAGTTAAATAAACTTTTAAATATAGTCCAACTTGTTTACTAGCGTTCATAAACAAGCTAATTTGTTGTTCAACAAATAACATGTTAAATATTTTGTACTTAAATGATATATTTTTTAAATAAAATATGATTAACTAGAACTTATTTGATTATATATTTAACAGTTAATGTATTATAATTTAATATCAATATGTATATAAGTTTACTGTATTTTTTTCTAATTTTTTTTTATTTTAATGAACTAGTTTGTTTGTACTCATTTAATTTATGTAATTGCAAGAAAACTTATTTACAACTTATATATTATTTTATTTATTAGGTGCAAACTTATTAAATGTTAATTTGAAATTTATTCAATTGCTTATTTATTTAGATTTATAAAATTTTTTGTTAATTAATTTTTAAAATCAAGTACTTATTCAAATTTTTATTTTGTTTACTAGCTTTATATGAAAACTTAATTACTTATTAAAAATTTTAAGTTGCTTATTAGCTTTATATGAAAAATCAAGTATACATAAAAAAATTTTAATTTTATATAAAAATAAATTTCTCATTCTAACAGGTCAAATACAAATCAATTATTACAATTAAAAAATTAGTGTTTTTACAAACATAACACTTAAAACTTTTGTATTTACATATTTCACTCCTAAACTTTTAAAACACCTAAAACTTCAAAATGAACACATAAATATCAATCTATTAACTTTTGTGGTTTGGAGTCGCTCATTAGTTGTTTGTGAAAGAGGAAGCCTTTGGTTCTGCATTAGCAATGAGAAGATCTCAAACATTCGCTCTAGCATTGTCGCCTCCGCCTCCAGACTTTTTTTCACATTGCTTTGTAGTGATGTTGCTGAGACTTCTTGCAAACACTCAACTTCACCCATGACAACATCTTTGCTAGTGCTATGCACACCTTCAAAGCTATAAATAACAATGGCTACCCGCCGGACGCCATACTCGAAGTTCTTGCCCTTGCTAACCTCTTATGCTCCAAGGAACTCAAGGCCACATGTGATTTGAAGCTTGCCTCCATCGTCCCAATTTGAACACTGCCCTGCTTTTTATCAACTATGCTATGAAAGAAGTGTTTTACCTGCTTGTGGCTACTTTTTTATGCAAAAATCAGAGATAAACTTAATTTTGTGCAGCCTTAAGGGCAAAGAGGGTTAGCAATGGATGGTCGCACCTCATTTGCATCTTCTCTTGTGACTCTAAATGAAAAGTAACGAAGTGCATTGCAAAGTACTATTCTGTCTTCAATTTGAAGTTTTAGGTGCTTTATATGTAAATACTAATGTTTTGTGAAATATGTAAATACTAATGTTTTGATGCAAGCTTATTATGCAAACATATGTGAAAGATTTAAGCTCAAACTAAACATGAACAACCTATGATTTAACCAAGACAAATCTAATCCATGATAAACTCGACTTGATTACAACCCTAGCTATAAATAATGGTATTAAAGCAATATGCCATTCAAAATGGGAGCTATGTGTCATCCATTGTAAACTGCACTGCCATGGGAGTCATCTCATAAATCAATTTTTATTGAAGTGGTACATGAAAAAATCTCCCTCTTGAACTTGTAGGTGGTCTGGCCTGGTGAAGGACTATGGGTTGTGTAAGGCTAGTTTTGAGATAGGGTGTAAACAAGTGAATCGAGCTTGAGCCACCCTCAGCTTGAACTTGAGCTTGAGCTTCATTAATTAATCAATTTTGAGGACGAGTTTAATTCCGTGAGTTTGTGCCGACCCACGAGCTGGCTTGTTTATGCCTGAAAGTTGTGAAAATAATATTAATCAAACTAGCGTTATAATAAAATGATAAAAGGAATGAATAATTAGGATATAAATAATAAGAAATCTCTTGATATAAAATAAAAAAAATATTAATTTCTTAAATATTTTTAATACTTTATAATATAAAATTTTTAATTTTAATATATTTTGAGTGAATTTTACATTAATATTTTCTTAAACGAGCCAACTCACTAGCTAACGGTCAAGTTGGGGCTGACTTGAGCTTGGCTTGTTTGCTCATCGAGCTTAGCTCGCGAGCCACTTATTGAGTCAACCCCGAGTCTGCTCGCTTGTTAGTATAGCTCAGTTAAGCCCCTATTGAGGATGCTAGTTTCTTAAGATGGTGAGATTGTAAAACCCTTTACATATATATTGAAATAAATCTCTTAAATATTTAAGCAGTCTTTTATATTTTTGTTGAAATTTCTTTATGAAACTATAGATCAAGTGTGCTCTTGTTGAAGCACTCCTAGAATGGAAACATTCCCAGAAAGTTATACCAAAAGGATAAAATTGTAAATTCTAATATTCCAATGGTGACAATGTTTTAATGGATCAGAACTTGGGTTATCACAATAGTTGTTTGTTGAGACTAAAAAAGAGTATCAATGATAAGGTTTTCCAAAAAGGCATCCTTTTTGAACTGTTTAATGTTCTTCTTTAGCTTCAAGAATAGCTCCTTCTATGGTTTCCTTCTGAATGTTTTTTGACTATTTTTTTTTACTTTTTATTTTCGGATCAAGCATGAATTCTGTCTCTGGAGTTTTGGAGGAATATTGAGATGTTTGATGCATCATAAATTGCTGCCTAAACTCTTCAGACGCCATTTCTGCACTGTTGAAGGTGTAAATTTGAAACCTGTCAACTCCTTACAATATCAAAATTTATAGAGGAACTGGATTTGAATGAGTTCCAATCTCTTGCCTTTTTCCATCCTTTATTTAACAATCAATAAAAGTTCTCCTCAACTTCTTTATCCCATGTATATCGTTTGATTTCACATTATATCGCCATATTGTCTTTAGTGGTTTCCCATTTATCCCAGTTTTGTGTAATTTCCTATGCTCGCATTTTCTCTTTATTTTGGGTTGTTGATTAAGTTTTATTTTAGTGTTCTTTCTGGCATTCTTTTTAATTTGTTTTTTAATATCATGGTATCAATAGCTAATGCTTTTTGTCTCATTTTATCGGTAGATTATTCGATATGCTATTTTTAAAATTGTAATATGTATTCATTCAAAGGGAGCTAAATTATGTTGCTTTATTTATGAGATCAACTCTTCCAAATATTTGTATCATCATGATCATCATAATTAGTAAATATCATTGTAGATATTATAAAATTATTTAAAAAACTAGTAGTTATGGATGAAGAAATTGGTTTGAAGAAATAATTCTCTTAAAGATTAGATTATGGTACTTCAGAGGTTAGAAATTATTTGTTTTTTAGGATATGATATTTATAGTCATATTGAAAACCTAGGAATTTGTGTGGGGTAAAATGCCCAATCTCATTAAGGAGGTTGTTGTGGAAGTTTTATCAGAGTATATAAATTGGTCTTATATATAAAGATTTATGGTGATAAGTGAGTCTTAAGGGTTACTGATGAAGTGAAAATTTTCTGTGAATAGTGTTAAAAAAATATGATTATTTGGGTTTACAAAGATTGTAAGAATACTAGAAGTTTGCAATGATTGAACTTGGCATGTTAAAGCTTCAATTTTTGATAATTTTTACAGATGTCAAGTTTCAAGGATGGAGAAAGAGAGAGAGAGAGAATTTTCTAAGACGAGATAGAAGAGGTAAGAACTTTATTTAACTTAGATTTATTACAAATGAAAATGATGGAACTAAGCTAAAGATGTAGGTAACAATGAAAAATAAGATTGTTTTTTTGAGCAATCATTATTCAAATGTTTCAGGGATTTTTTTTTGAAGAATATGATGAAAAAAATCATGAAAGATATCATATATTGATAAAAAAATGCTATCGAGTCAGCCATGAAGTGATGCATAAATTAAAATTTTAGCTACAACTTTTTATATTTAGAACGTTATGAGAGATAGTCGGGTTGTTTAGATGATAAAATTTTTCAATAAAATCTTAAAATCTTAAGTGATTTTGAAATGATTTGATAAGCATTTGGTAATGGTATTTATGGAAAAAGCAGATGAGTAAGATCATGGTACTTATATGGGATTCATGCTTATGAATCCTTCGATGTAGCTATGAGAGTGGTTGATAGAACATAAGCTATAAAAGTAGATCAAACTTAGAGAAGTAATATGTATTTATGCTGTGAAAATCTTCCATGAAGCTGTTTTTTAAGTTTAGACTATTAATAAATAATGTATCAATTACTATGGGAAATGGTTTGGTGCTGATCAAGGGAAAAAAATGTAGTTTTCGAAGGTATGCTAAAAGTTATTAAAGATGTACATGAATACTATCTAGCACTATAAATGCCTATGGAATGACTTGAATTTTCCAATCATATTAGTATTGCGTGATAGATCAACATTAAGTCCATATTTTCTATATTGATTTTGTAGCTGCATATTAAGGTATCAATGGTATCATGGCGTGCGTGTTATGCAACCGATAATCTTGTTGAATTCTTGAAGTAATTTTATTTCTTTCTCCTCTGCATCCATTATACATCTCGTTCCAAAAATAGCTTGATTAAACATCAAATTCAAGCCGAACATGTTCGTTATTTCTCGTTCGTTACAAGAAATTATATTCCGAGATTTCAAAAGAAATCTAGCCAACTTCTCAAACTTTGATCCAAATGGAAGACACCAAAACACTAATCCTTCGAAATGTGCTTCTCCATGTGACGAGATCACCCCAAACATATGAACAATATCTAGCGGTTGATTTTCTATCAGTTATCTCTTCTGCTCAGCTAACATATGTGTATCTCTTAATCTCACGGTATTTAGATCTTTTGAAGAACAAATTGTATGTAGGAGTCATTTTCCAGTATCTCAGAATTCAGTTCACTGCTTCCAAATGATCCTCGTTTGGGTTATTCGCGTTCCCTTACTACACTAATTGAGTATGCATATCAGATCTAATGTGTGATCGGTACCTTAGTTTGCCCACAAGTCTTTCATACTTTCCTTTGTCAACTGGACTACTTTCTTCACTTATGCTCAACATTTTGTTGGAATCCATTGGTGTATCAGTAGGTTTGCACCCAAACATGTCTGTTTCACTTAACTAGTTCAAGACATACTTTCTTTGGGATATTACAATAACCTCCTTAGACCGAGTCCCCTCCATTCCTATAAAATATAGGAGATTTTTAAGGTCATTTATCTCAAATTCTATTGTAAGTATTTTTTTAGTATGATAATTTCCTTTGAATCGTCACCTGTCAAGAAAATATCATCTACATATACTATGAGAATAACAATTTTGCCTTTAGAATTAAATTTTAACAATTAGTGTATGATCAACCTGTCAAACCAAGTGTTAGGAGATTGCTTCAAGTCATACAATGACTTCTTCAACTTGCAAACCAATCTACTGTTCTACATATTTTTCAAGCATGGAATTATAAACATCAAGTTGGTATGAAGGCCAATCTTGATTCACCGTAGGAGCAAGTAAAACTTGAATCTTATTAAGTGTAGCAAAATGTGTAAATGTTTCCTGATAATCAATCTTGTATGATTGCATGAAACCCTTGGCAACCAGTCTGACTTTGAATCTCACTAAAATTCTATCTTTTTTGTATTTGATTGTGAATATCCGTTTGCAGCCTACAAAATTGTTTTTATGTTGTAACTCCATAAGTGTCAATGTGTTATTTTTTTCTAAAGCTTGAAGTTTTTCTTCAACCCCTTGTTTTTATGCTGGAATCTCATAAAAGCTTTGTAAGATGTCAGCAACTTTCTATAAACTACATATCTTTCAATTGGTTGATTGAAGTCATCAACCATCGGTGCAAGAGAGGCATGTGTTGAGGAGTCCATCCGATTATTATTATAAGGACTTGGCTCTAGCTGTTGATAGCCTTGCGTTTGTATAATGTTTTTTATATGCTAAGTGACTCTTCTTTTGGTGTAGACATGAAATTATTGTTCATTGTTATCATGTCTAGGTGGAGTAGAGATAGTTGAGACTGTTTTTGTGATAGAGTTTGGTTCTTCAAATGGAGCTAGTTGAGGTATAAAGATAAGTGGAGATGGTTAAGGGACAAGATTTGGTTCAGTTAAAGGGAAGAATGGCCAGAGTATCTTGAAAAAAAAAATCTCAAATCTAATATTCCATCGAGTTCTCCCTATGAACTTCTGATTTGGAAAATATGATTGATTCCTAAAGAAGATGGCATCCATGGAGTTTTATGTTTCTTAATGGTTGGAAAATAACATTTGTACTCTTTTTGATCGGATGAACAATCGAGGAAATGCATTTGAGAGACTTGGGATCAAGTGTGGTGTGCTGTGGTTGATGGTTGTGAACAAAGGAAGAGCAACAAAAAACCTTCAGCGGCAAGTCAGAAGAAAGAGCGGATATCTGGGTAGGATTTCATGAGAACATTACGAGTAATTTAAAAATTTAAGACTCGACTAGACATCTTTTTGACGAGGTATGTGGCCGTGAGAATGACTTTTCCCAAAAAAATGTTTAGGTATATGATTAAACAATGTAATGGCATCGGCCACCTTAAGTAAGGGTTTATTTTTCTTTTTTTTTGACCCCATTCTGTTGAGGAGTATACACACAAGAACTTATATGGATAAAACCATACTTGCAAAGATAATGATCAAGGATGAATAAAATATTCTTTAACATTTTTAGTTTTATGAATTTGAATTTTGATTTGGAATTGAAAGTCATGGAATGAAAGTATTAAAATATAATGGTTGTTTCAGAATTTTCTTTTATAAGAAATGTTTATATTGCTCTTGTGTGATCATCTATGGATGGTGCAAATTATCATGCCCTATTTATATTCTTTACTTGTGAGTGACCCAAAATATCACTTTGAATTACATAAAAATGATATGAAGGCGTGCATTACAATTTAGATTATACTTGTCAAGTTGTACATTGAAAAATATTGAATTTTTGTGATAAATAGATGTGGAAACACTTTTTTCATGTACGCAAAGTTTGGATGACGACTTCCAACATAATCAAAATTTGAATTAGACTCGAAAATATAACTTGACCGATTTCATTGACTACTAATGAGGTTATTTTCTTTGAGCAAGTATAAACCACCACACATCTTAGTACTACTAATCACCTTTCTTGAATCAATACCCCAAACATCATGACAATTGGAATAAAATTTAGTCATATATTTTTGGTTACAAGTAACTTTGCCAATTGAGAGTAAGTTGCAATTTAATTTTGGAACATAAATTACAAAATAGAGGTGAAGATCTTTTCTCAATTCAATCGATCCAATTTCTGCTATCGATGAGAATGAACCATCAACTATTCAGACTGAATTTGGATTGAAGATTGATTGATACATGAGTTATAATTTTACGGTGATGTTTGTAGCCATATGATTTAAGGCTATGGAATCAACTATCCAATATTTTAATTTATTGCTTTAGATACTAAAAGCATGAGATAAGACACCTTGGTGTGCTAATAGGATGATAGGTTACTCGGTAGATGATTGTGATGCTTGTTCAGAACAAGAATTATTAATAAATATTTTCTGCAGTTTCTCCCTGGTGAATTAACATAATTTTGAATTGTTATTTGATGATATGATATGGAATGAAGACATAAGCTTGGATCTGGATGCGACTTTCGAGAAAAAAAGATCGTGAGATCATGCCATGTTTGATCATGATAAGATTGTGCAACTTGAATCGAGATTGTTTTTTGCTTAGAAGAAAGCGGGAGGAGTATCCTTAGTTTGATTGCTTAATTGGATGAGCGAACAAGAACTAGAGAGAGGACTCTTACTTTGACTGCTCGACTGAGTGAGAGTATAGGAACTAGAGGAATTGGATTACAGAATTCGTAAGTCGATGACTTGTGAGAGCGTGGTTAGGAAAGCCAAATTGATTGCTGAGAAAGATTGCTGAGCGGAAAGAGCCTAGATCTGTTTGAACGGATGAGCCAGATGGAACAACAAAACAAAATGGAATGTTTTGTTTGCGCGGAAGAGTTAAACGACACATCTGTGAAGAGACGGTGCAACAATCTTGAGTGGAAAATATGGACCGTGACTGGAAGAGGGGGACTTGAAACCGCCTGTCATTGCTGCTTATGCTTACGTGAGAGACAAAGTTGCTGTTTGAGTTAGGGTTTTCGATACGCATGCGTACGATGTAGATGAAGCCAAAGTTTTGATCCAAAATGTATTTCTCGAATAGAGGAAATGAACAAAGAAGTGTTTTTGTTTGGGGGGCGCCGAAGAGTGCTTATGTTCGTGCGTATGAACGTAGGCGAGCGCTATGATTCCATGCGGAAGAGTCAAATGATACCATTGTTCACACCTATGAGAGGAGACGACTTGTACATACTTAAAGATGGGCATCAAAAGACATTTTTTAAGGTTTATGTGGATCCGTCCTCGTTAACGATGAGTAATAAGGCTCCGACCGACACAAATCAGGACTCTGATATCATGTAAAACACTTGAAGTAATTTTTTCTCCTCTGCATCCATTAGAGATCTCATTCTAAAATTAACTTGATTGAACAACAAATTCAAGCTAGACAAGTTCGTTATTTCTCGTTAGATCCAAGAAATTTTGTTCAGAGATTTCAAGAGAAATCGAGGCAACTTCTCAAACTTTGATCTGAAGGAAAGACTATTAAATGAAGATTTATTTCTAAATATTCATTTTTCATTTTTTTGTTTTTTATTTTGGTTTTAATAAGTTTTTTCAGCAGAGTTTAACGACATCTGCAAGAGATGCTAGGATTGCTCACTATGTTTAATAAAGCGTACAATGTTGATGGCTAGGACGTCGTGTCAGTGGTCTTATACGCTTAAAAAAACATGCATTGGGCTTTGACACCTGCTCGAGAAATATATAAACATTATCATATTTCTCGTTTTGTCAACACTCATGAGTACTTAGGTTGCACTGCGATGAGCTTACCCACTTTTCTTTTTGCATATTTACATTTGCACTCATGAAATGGTGTCAACAATGGTTTGAAGCGGGAATTGACAATTGAATTTTTGCTGAATTGGTGTCTAACACAATTTTTTTCTCTTTTTTAATTTTTTTTTGCCTCTTTTATATTTTTTCCTCTTTTTGATTGCTTTATTTTGTACATTTGTTTTCTTTTTTTTGGAGATTAAGAGAAAAAAAAAATGAAGCTATAGAGAGAGGGAGAAGTGCGGTAGAGAGAGGACTAGAGGGAGATAGAGGGGAAAAGAGAGATGTAGAAGGAGAGGGTTGTAGTGGACCAGGTAAGGTATTGATGTTTGTTGTTTTCACAAACATTTAGAGAAAAATGATTGTTGGATTTGTGGTTCAAGTTTGTCGATTACCACGGTTTAGTGACGATATTTTTTGGAAAATGGAGGGCATCAGTGGTTGAAAAAAGTAAAAAATGTGCTTGGGTAATGGAAGCTAGTTGTAGAGGTGAACTTAAAGGTGAGGGTTAATTGCAGTTAAAGGCTCGGGAAAGTCTTATGCAAGGTGGGTGAGTTTTGTGCAGTTGATGGAGATCGAATAGTGTTGTTTGTGTGCAGGATTTAAGTAGGGTTTACCAAAATCACTAGATCCCACACGTCTCTTATTCCACATTTTTTTTGGTTATAGTAATGCATTCACCTGATGACTTAGGTCATGACTTTCTTTCTTTTTCTTGCTGAAAGTTTGCAGGTTGGAACGGAAGCGTAGCGGAGCCGAGAGAGTTGGATAGAGGAAGTTGTGAGTGGGCTCGAGAGAGGGAGTGGTGCTGGAGTTGGGTTGCAAGGAAGAGAGAGACGAAGAGAGCAAACTGGTGAAGGGATTAGGAGTGAATCTAGAAAGTGTGTATATATTTGATCTATTTTTAAGTTAATAAAATGAGGAGCCAGTGGGTGGAACCACTCGTTATGCTAGATTGCTGAATTTCAAAAATGGGATGTGATCAATATTATTTACTAGATTCGACAAATAAGAATTTGATTATGAAGGCAGTTGATAATGATTTTATAATAATAAAACTATATTTGTTTTACATATTTTTGAATTCTACTGTGTATTGATCCTTCCTTGGGATTATCATCACATGCTTGAATTGGTTTTCTGTCATTACTTTACGTGCAAGTGAAATTTTTTTAATTCTTCTTGATCGTCACCTGAGCAATATGGGTTCTCATTAATAATAACTTTGGCATTCTAGACGCATTGGCGCAACTGGTGTTGCAAAACAGGCAATGCAAATATGATTTTGATTAATGCATGGTGTTTCAAATTGACCTTGCACGATGCAACATTTGTTTCTTCATCGCTATATTGTATTTAATCGAATTGGGTTGTGGGATATATTTAGAGGTTAATAAGACCAAATATATGTCATATAAACTTAGTGAGTTTGAGATAATGTTAAATGTGTATATCCAAGCTATTGAAGCAATAGTTCTAAGTATCTTAGAGCGCATGCGCACACGGGCACAAACACAGCTATATATATATATATATATATAGAGAGAGAGAGAGAGAGAGAGAGAGAGAGAGAGAGAGATCCAGATGCGCGCACACACATAAAGATATATCTTATAGATTTGATGCCACATGGCTAAAATGGAGATGTCTTGTTTGTATTGTGTGATTTTAACGATTTAAAGGTAAAATTTATAAAACTACAAAAGTCTAATCATGCTAAATAAATTTTGTTGGGGGTGAGATTAACAATTCGTTAATGGCCACGTTGAGTATAAGAACAATGATAAATGGATGTGGCAAAGTTGGAAAAGGTAGATTCACAAATGTCTATATGGCATGTACTTTGGGAGTAGCAAATGTAAAAGTTAGAGAGTATGAAAAATGGAAGGTGGCAGGTCATTGAGAAGACACCTAGATAAATATGATGGGGGTGGATTAGAAGTTAAAACGGGTAGATAATATATGGAAGCTTCACAAAATGATTTGCCTAAAAATTATTAAATATATCAAGCTATGCTCAGTAGGAATGAATGGAGGCGGTAGATTCATAAGAGCTATCCTGCAAACATTAAACAATTGTCGATATGCTATTTTTGCTGATAGTCATCACTGTTCGTTTCTTTCTATTGCTAACCAAGCGCGCCCAAAAAAAAAGTAAACAATTTTGGTAATTCAAAAAGCAGAATTGTGAGAATTCTTGCGTGAATGCCAGGGCGTCCCCTGGATGTGAAATGTAAACACTGCCATTATTAGGTCCCAAGCCTCAGATGCGAAAATTGGAGGGTTGCGTTAGGTAGTCGACATGAAGCGTAAAATTTGTCAAAAAATTTTGACATGAATCATTTTGACAATTGTGTAAATACTGGGGCTTCTCTTAGAAGCATCAAGCTGAATGGCCTGAATACTGTGCAAAGTGTGCAATGACCGCTTCATCGACGCCTAGGTGTAATGTCAAAATAAGAAAGGGCTCCCACATTATTTGATATTATGATTTGTGGAAAGATAAAATCTTATGTATTCAAGAAATTAAATTGGTTGGAGAAAAGACTAAGGAGATTGATAACTTAAGTTTTAAACTTTAGTATTCAGATGAGAGTCGCACTAGAAATGGTGTAGGTGTGATTATAAATAAGAGTTTGAAAGTTAATGTTGTAAAAATTAATTGAATAAGAGATAGAATTATAGTCCTTAAGATTATTGTTGATATCAAGTTTTTTAATATTATAAGTGCTTTTACTCAATTAGGTTTAGGCATAGGTTCTAAAAATAAATTCTGGAATGACCTAGAAGACTTAATACAAATGATACCTCTAGAAGAAAGAAATTTTATTGGAGGAGATTTAAATGACCGTGCAGTAGAGTGGTGGAAGATTTTAGAAATATTTATGGTGGCTATGTTTTTGGAGTGATTAATGAAGAAGGTAAAACTATATTTGATTTTGCTTTACCGTATGATTTTGTTTTCGCTAATACTTTATTCAAGAAAAGAGATGAGCATATTATTACTTATAGGAATGAATCTAATAAAACACAAATTGATTATTTTCTTACGAGAAGAAGAGATCGTCGTGAATGTAAAGATTGCAAGGTCATTCCAAGTGAGAATTTAAGTACTATACATCGATTATTAGTTCTAGATTTTAAGTTGAAGAGTTGTAAAATAAACCATACTAGAAATCATTATCATAGAATTAGATAGGGACATCTAAAAAATTATTTTTATGAGTAAACTTCAAGATTTCAAAATTTAGGGTGTTCATGAAGAAGCAAATTCTATGTGGGATAAAGTAATAAATATTGTTAAACAAATGACAAAAGATGTACTTCGAGAATCAAAAGAAAAAAGTTTCTATAAATAAAAATAGCTTTGATGGAATAATAATGTGCAAGCAAAGATAAAATATAAGAAGTTATATTATAAAAATTGGTTTGAATGTAAAAACATAGAGAAATGAGAAAAATATAAAATGACCCATAGGGAGTTTAAGAGAAAAATCTTTGACGCTAAAAATTCTGCATTTAGTGATCTTTAGAATATATTAAATATTAAATATGGTGAAACATATAGGCATAAACTAGCCAAACAAAGAGAAAGAAAAGTAAAGATTTAAGACAAATAAAATGCATTAAAAATGAAATAAAAAAGTGTATTTTTTAGAAAAAAAGTTATTCAACATAGATGGGCGAGTTATTTTGATAAACTTTTTAATGAAGTTTCTGAAAATGTGATATACCTTAGTAATCTTAATATCGTTAATAATAGTAAAACATTTTATTTTTACCGTTACAGTAGTAAAAAAAGAAGTTGAAAAAACTTTAAAGAAAACAAAGGGTGGAAAGTCTGTAGGTTCTGATGATATCTTAATTGAAGTGTGGAAATATATAGAAGATTAGAGAGTTTTTTGGCTTACCAAAATCTAATATTTTTTTAAAAACTAAAAAGAAGCCTGAGGAGTGGAGGAATATTTTGGTCATCATTTTTAAGAATACAGAGGATGCACAAGAGTGCAAATTATAAAAGAATTAATTAATGTATCATACTTTAAAATTTTGGGAGAGAATAATTAAACATAGGTTAAGACATATCAAAAAAAGATTTCTCATAATTAAATTGGATTTATGCCAGACAGGTCTACTATGGAAGCTATGCATTTATTGAGGGGTTTGATGGAGAAGTTCAGAGAGATTAAGGAGGATCTACATATGATTTTTATTGATTTAGAAAAAGCTTACGATAAAGTTCCAAGAGATATCCTTTGGAGAGTTCTTGCGCAGAAATGTTTGATATGACTTATATTCAATTCATTAAAGATATGTATACTAGAGTTGTTACGTATGTTCGAACAGAAGGAGGATTGATCAAATATTTTTTTTATTTAAGTTGGATTACATCAGGGAGCGGCTTTAAGCCCATTTCTTTTTTGCTTTAGTTATGGATGCTCTTACTGGACATTTACAGGAAGATGTGCCTTGATGTATGCTTTTCGCTGATGATAGCCTTCTCGTGGATAAGACTAGAGAGAAAGCTCAGGTAAAACTTGAATTATGGAGATCTATATTGGAGTCTAAAGGCCTTCGTTTGAGTAGAACTAAAACTGAATACGTGGAATGTAATTTTAGTAGTGGTAGCTCTAGTAACAAAGTTGTAACTATGGGTGATCAAATTATTAAAAGGTGTGAATGCTTTAGATATCTTGAGTCTATTGTTCAAAGTGATGGTGATATAGATGAGGACGTTATTAGTAGAATTCAAGTTGGTTGGTTGAAGTGGAGGAATGCTTCAGGCTTATTATGTGATAGAAAAGTACCGCTTAGATTGAAAGGAAAATTTTATAAGATGATGGTGAGACTCGCAATGTTCTATGGTGCTGAATGTTAGTCTTTAAAAGAGAGGTATAAAACTAAGCTAAGTGTTGCCGAGATGAGAATGATTAGGTGGATGAGTGGCTTTACACTTAGAGACAAAGTGTGAAATGAATATATCCGTGATAGGGTTAGTATAGCTCAAGTGGTAGATAAAATTAGAGAAAGTCGTCTTAGATAGTTTGGTCACATTAAATGTCGACCATCTGATGATACAATTAGGAGAATAGATGTTTTAGATTTTATTTATATTAAGAAAGGCAATGGTAGACGTAGAAAGACTTGGACATTTTGTATAAAAATGATCTTAATTTATTAGAATCTAATGAAAATATGACACTCAATAGGACACAATGGAGAAAAAGGATTCATGTTGCCGACCCCACTTAGTGGGATAAATGTTTGTTGTTGTTGTAATTGCGAGAATTCTTGCATTGTAATTTTGTTTTTTATCCAGCTTTCATGTAATTTGTAATGCTCAAGCCTACATATTCGGTTCTACCATGCAAATTGTTGATTCTTATTTAAAGATTATGTTCAGTATTATGATGACGAATTGTACTATTTCTTTGCTTCTTCTTACAGCGACTCATTTTGTTGCTTTTAATTGGTTAAAGGGATGTAGGAGGAAGATAGCAGGTGCAGCAGTTCCTTAAAAATGGAAGGCTGTGACTGCATTGAGCCACAATGGCCTGCTGATGAGCTTTTAGTGAAGTATCAATATATATCTGATTTCTTCATTGCCCTTGCCTACTTCTCTATTCCACTTGAGCTCATTTATTTCGTGAAGAAGTCTTCATTTTTCCCTTATAGATGGGTGCTTATACAGTTTGGTGCCTTCATTGTTCTTTGTGGAGCAACCCACTTGATAAACTTGTGGACATTCACAATGCACTCAAGGACACTTGCTATAGTAATGACCGTAGCAAAAGTTTCGACTGCGGTCGTGTCATGTGCAACAGCCTTGATGCTTGTTCACATAATTCCTGATCTGTTAAGTGTGAAAACAAGGGAGCTTTTCCTTAGGAACAAAGCTGAAGAGCTTGATAAAGAGATGGGTCTTATACGCACACAGGAAGAGACAGGGAGGCATGTGAGGATGCTCACTCATGAAATTCGAAGTACTCTTGACAGACACACTATATTGAGGACCACCCTTGTTGAACTTGGGAGGACTCTAGATTTGGCAGAATGTGCTTTATGGATGCCTTCACGGACCGGGCTTAATCTCCAGCTTTCTCATACTTTAAACAATCAAATTCCTGTTGGTTCTGTTGTTTCTATTAACCTTCCTGTAGTCAATCAAGTTTTTAATAGCAGTCGTGCAGTTAGAATCCCACATACATGTCAACTTGCAAGGTTTCAACCTCATACAGGAAGATATGTACCCCCAGAGGTCGTCGCAGTCAGAGTGCCACTCTTACATCTATCAAATTTCCAAATAAATGATTGGCCTGAGCTGTCTGCTAAAAATTTTGCTGTGATGGTCTTGATGCTACCATCAGATAGTGCAAGGAAATGGCATGTTTATGAACTAGAGCTTGTTGAGGTTGTTGCAGATCAGGTATTGTATTATGTAATTTTTTTTAGTATTTTAAACATTTTCAAGCTCAATATGAATCTAGCAATTCTATATGTTATCTTTTCAGTTTTGAGTACTAAAATTCAGCTGAAGATATTTATCTCTTAAAGGTCAGTTTGACCTTGCAATTTTTTATTGTCATGACAATCTGAACTTTTTTTCAAGGATTTCTTATCATTCTTTGGAATGCCTATTCCTGGTTCAATTTCTCTGATTGTGGAGTTGGGCTTAGCTATTTTAGATTCTACTTATTCATATGGATGCGTGATTTTACTCCTTTTGATACAAAGATAGGGACATTATTAGTAAATGTCATGGGAAATACTAAATATAAAGCTTGTATATTAAGGAACATAATTAAAGGAGATTTAATGTTAGATCTTTTCTATATTAGGTAAGTTTCTAATCTAGAGAGAGCGGAGTGTCTATAAAGTTGTAACATATGATTTCAATGAGAAATAAGAAGGGAGTCATATGTGCCCTTGTCTGCGTCCTACGACATCTTCTTCACCATCTGGCTTTGTCGATTGCGTCGATTGCATCGATTGCGTCAAATGCTTCCTGTGAAGTGATCGTTAGTGTCGTGCAACGTGATTGTCGACACAATTACCTACTTTGGCGTCTTCTGCGACATCTTCTGCTTTCGCAGTGACCTCAACTTCTTCCTTTGCATCGTCCACCTTTGTTTGCTTCCTGCAAGTCTTCCTCCAACTGCTTCCTCTGCTTCATCCGCCTTCGATTGCTTGCTTCCTGTGGGTTTTTGACTTCTTTTTACGAAGGCATTGTCGGCTTCTTGCAAGATCTACTCAGCTTCGAACAGTACATCTACTTGATAATCCTCCAGCTTAGATTGAGTCGATGAGTGGATAAGAGTGGATGCTCAACTTTAGATACAAATACAAAATTCTATCGAACTTAATTGATCCAGTCATATTACCCATTGTGACTGTGTTAAAATGAAGGAATTGGCGTTGGTATTTTATCTGAGAGAATATTTTGTGAATTTTTGATGTAAGGAATTCTATCGTGCTGAATAGTAAGACCGGTCACTTGACACATATCACATGCACTTTAAACATGTGTGTTAGAGCTATAATTGAGCTGAGTCGAGCCGAGTATTTCATAGTTTGGACTTGTCTTGGTACAAATATAAACTGTTTATATTTGACTTGAGCTTGTGTCGAGCTTTCAAATATTGTCCAAGCTTGGCTTGTTTAAATTATTTATGTTTGAATTTGATTTGTTTATGACAAGTGAACGAGTATTTCAACGAGCTAAAAATTCAAATGGGTATCTAGATTTAAATATAAAAAAAAATAATAAATAATTTTACAAATTTGAATAATAATCACTTGAATAAATTATAGAATTAAATAATTAACTCACATGTTGTCGTCTAGTGTCTATAACAGATATATTTTCACAAAAATGAATTTTGAGATTGAGAAAAAAATACTCAAACAAGAGCAAAAAATTTAAATGAGTAGTTTTACAAAGTAACACATAATGAGAAATCATTCGTAAATTATAGAAATAGTTGAGAAAAATAAAAAAAAATGTCAGTTCAAACATAATAAAAGATAATAAACAAAAAGTAATGTTCTCTTTCAAAATTCCATCATGTTAATTTTCAATTAGTTAAGTATTAATAATAAAATAAATATATAATTAATAATAAATTTAAAAATATTATTTATGTAATACTATATTACTATTAAATCTATAAATAAATAAATTACAGTTAATCAAATTTTTATTAAATAATATATCATATATGATACGAGCTATATTCGAACTTGATATCGAATATTTAACGAATTATTTGTTGAATAACAAATGAGTTTGCTTGTGAACATAAATGAACAAGTTCAACTATGTTCATGTTTAATTCATTTCTAATTCAAGTTTGTAAAAAATTATCAAGCTTGTTTATTTATTAATTTGAACAAACATGATCAAGTCTTAATCGAGCTGAGTTCGAGTTATTCATTGAGTGCATCGATTCATTTATAACCCTAGTGTGAGTGAAGAATTGAATGCACTACTGTCCTTTAATATCGATGTACGAATTCAACAGGTTCAAAGAAAATGAATGACTATCATGAGTTTTCTAGCTAGCCCCCCAATTCTCAGTATGAAGGTGTCAAATCATAGATCTTAAATGAACTTGAATGTATGACTCTGCATGAATCTTATTCTAGAGTACTGCGTACGATCCCGAGTTCTCAAGTCTAATTCGTACAACAACATAGTGCTTTTGCGAGTTAGAAAAATACAAATATCAGTAAACCTCAGTCTCAGGATAGTTACAGAAGCGAAGTTTCGAGTTCTGGAAATTGAATGTAGAAGGTAGTATGCTATTACTGTCATGAACCTAGTCATATGAAAATAACACGTGAGGAGTTGTTAAAAATGAATCAGAAAAGTTCGAAATCATAGTCAACTCACATTTATGAGGCTTCTCCGAGTTAGATTCTCTCGATCTTCACAGATGAATATGCCATGTTCATCAACTTTCATAAATCATCCAAGAAATCCCCATTTGTCATCGCCCTTGTTGCGTCAAGTAATACTGATACTTATTGTCTTTCATCTTCCACTCAATGGGTCCTTGATTCTGGTGCTACAAATCACATGTTAGGTAATCCAAAACTCTTTTCTACCTTTTATAAATACTTCTCTTTCGTCACTTTAGCAGATTGATCTACCTCCAATTTTCTCAGTTTTGGCATCATCAATATTACATCCACGTTCCCTCTAACTTTTGTTCTCTGTTTAACACATTTCTCTTTTAATCATGTGATTGTTAGCAAAATTACACGTTGTTAATTGTTGTATCTTATTCTTTCCCACTCATTGTCTATTTTAGGATCAAAGGTTTATACATTTTGGATAATGAGGTATCTCGACTTGTAGCCTGCTCAAGCACTTTATCCCCTTTTGAGATTGATTGTTGATTAGAAAATCCATCCCTATCAATGTTGAAAAAATTATACTCCCAGTTTCAACAGTTATCATCTTTAGATTGTGAGTTGTGTCAATTTGTTAAACATCATTGTTTATCTTCTGTTCTAGATTTAATGAAAGAGTCATTCATAATTTTGAGTTGGCTCATTCTGATATGTGGGGACCTTGCCTTTTTTTATCTTAATGGATTCCAATATTTTTGTCATTTTTGTGGATGATTTCTCTTGTATGCCTTTACTTTATAAAATCTTGTACTAAGGTACTTTCACAGTGTCAAAATTTTTGGGCCGAAATTAAAACTCAATTCAATGTTTTGGTTAAGATTATGAGAATTGACAATGTCAAATAATTTTTTTCTGCACAATTTCAAATGTACATGACATAGAAAGGATGTTTTATCAGTCATCCTGTGTCGATAATTCATTCCAAAATGGATTAGTTGAAATGAAAAATAGACATCATCTTGAGACAACTAGAGTTGTATTTTTTTTCAAATGAATGCACCTAAACAATTTAAGGTTGATGCAGTTTCTAGTGCATGTTTTTTTATCAATCAGATGCCTTCTCTTGTTTTACAGAACCAAACACCCTACAAAGCTTCATTTCCAACTAACTCTCTATTTCCTATTGAATCACACATATTTGAGTACACTTGTTTTGTTCGGGATACTCACCCAGTAGTGTCCAAACTTAACGTGAAGTACTTAAGGTGACCTTCTAGGATATTCTCGCCTGCAAAAAGGGTATTGATTTTTTATCTCTTAAACAAATACATGGTTTCTGTTGATGTCAACTTTCATGAACAAATCCCATTTTTTGTTGACTCATCAGTGTCTAAATTCTCAACGAATTATGTTGAGTTGTTAATACATCACATTATAAATCCAGATCCATCTCCAGCTCCATCTCCAATGCGTCCAACCAAACCAGCTATTACTAATGTTTACTCGAGTAGACCTATATTTCCTGATCCAAGTTCGACATCCGTATCATCTTCCTCATTGGATCCTCCTCATAGTGATATTGATTTATCTATTGCTCTTCGATGAGGTAAACTTCATTACACCTATCCCATTTCTTCTTGTGTTAATTATAATTAATTATTTTTCACTTCTTGCCCGTTTGTTGCTTCTCTTGACTCTGTCAAGATTCCAAGATCTGTTCAACAAGCCTTATCCCATTCTGGGTGGGATGGCTGCGATGCTTGATGAGATGAATGCCTTAACTGAAAATTAAATGTGGGAAGTAGTTGAACTACCTTATGAAATGAAAGCTGTTGGTTGTAAGTGAGTTTTTGCAGTTAAGTTTTATTTTGATGGATTTATAGCTTGTCTCAAAGCTCGGTTGGTGGTTTATTAAATCTCTACGCATTGCTTCCAATAAATCTTTGATAAGATTCTCTACGCATCGCTTCCAATAAATGATAATTTTACTGATAAGATTCTCTACGCATTGCTTCCATTTTATTGGTGGTTTATGTTGAGGATATTATTATAATTGGAAGCGATGCGTAGAGAATCTTATCATTAAAATTATTTCTTCAAAATCAGTTCAGTGTTAAATATTTTAATTCCTGGAACAAATTGTTGAAGCAACAAAATGAATTTATCTTGGTGTTAAATATTTTAAATATCTCTACGCGTGGATATTTTTTACCAGGATCATGGGCATAGAAATATTGCATGTTTCGCTGATGCAAACTAGACAAGTTTCATGATTGATCGAAGATCCATTACTAGATATTGCATCTTTAGTGGGGGTAATTTGGTCTCATGAAAGAATAATAAACAAAATTTAGTGTCATGATTCAATGTTAAATCTGAGTATGGAGCGATGACACAAGTTATGAGTGAATTGATATGGGTCTTCCAATTCCCAATCAATTGGGTTTTATGTTAACTACAACAAAGTTGTGGTATGATAATCAAGCAATAATATATATTGAGTTTAACTATCTTTCATGAAAGAATGAAGCACCTTGAGATAAATTCATTTTGTTCATGAAGAGATTCAACAAAGTTTGATTTTTATAACTCATGTAAAGATTGGGGAACAACTAGGAGACATCTTCACAAAGGCCTTTAATGGAGCAAGAGTCATTTTTATTTGTAACAAGCTGGGCATGATTAATATATGTTTCAGCTTGAGGGAAAGTGTTATGGAAAATACTAAATATAAAGCTTGTATATTAGGTAACATGTATATTAGGAATCTTGTATATAATATAACTTAATTAAAGGATATTAAATTTCAAATCTTTTTTATATTAGGTTTATTTTTAATCTGAAGAGAGAGGAGTGTCTATAAAGCTCTAACATATGATTTCAATGGGGAATAAGAAGAAGGGAGTCTAAAAAGAAGAACGCCCCGCATGCAAAATACAACAGTCGAAACGAAAGTGCTTGCTTGTTTTACTTCATTATGAAAATTTTTCCAACATTTGTTAATTGTTTTTGTAAAAATAAATCTAGCACATATTTTTAAAAGTTTTCTAGTGCTATAATCGACAATAAGAAGATTTGGATATCAAAATAAGAGATGTTATAAGTTTATTTTAGATTCAAGCTTGTTAAAAAAGTTAAAATAATCTTATAAAATAAGGTTGCTATGGTCAACCTTCATAACACTGTAAAAGGCTAAAATTTGCTACATTTGAGAACAATTAGGTTGAGGCTAATTCCAAAACACATGATATGTTAAAAATTTATCTCAACAAATACACTCCCAGATAAGGCTAAGAATATTTTTTTAGTAATGTTCTTCATGGTTTGTGGTCGAGTAAAATGTTTTTTGGGCAACTCTTTCATCATCACCATCATCATGATTATTCACCTATCCCATTCATTTCAGTTTGCTTTATGAATACTCTTTTCTCACTTTTTTTTGTTGAATGCTACTGTCATGACCCAACTTGACTCGGGGTATGAAATCAACCAAGAGGGGAACATATGATTCGACGGTATTAATCAAATTTTCTTTTTTATTTTTATCTCTATTAATGAATAAAAAAGGATAAATAAAATAACCACTAAAATCAAATTAAAACAATTATAAATTTATCTTACGTCAGGTTGTTTGTGTTTTCTATAAACATTGCCTCCTTTTTTCCCATCTTTACACAATCTTAAACCTGAAAAGTTAATGAAAAACATAATGCGCTTACTAAAGTAGTGAATACTCATGCTCATACCACAATAACACAATGAAAAATAAAATAATATGCATGCCAGTTAAAATTTTAATAAATCAATATAAAATATTTGATAGTTTATGAATATAACCACTCGCGATATTTTATAATATTTAAGGTCTTACTATATCAATAACATGTCTATGTCATTCTATATATGTAAACCGTAACAGGAGCGCCATCTAAAAATTATACTATTTAAGGTACTTTAATATCATTATTATTTTCCATCCACATGTACGTGCACCTTAATGTTCCTCCGCTAATATCATAAAAGGGTGACTCAATCATAGTCAAACATACACATACAATCAATCTATGCAGTTCATATCATTCACAATTTTATATCAATGAATATGTAATATTTGGTACAATAATGCCTAAAAGTTTTCAAAATGAGAAACTATAAACATTCATATTAAAATGATCGATAAAATTTAAGAATATAAGAATGAATTGCATTAGTTTGAATAACAATAAAATTGGTTCAGAATAGATACAAACATGATATTATAATTTAAGTGTAGTACTCACCTCGATGTTGATTTTTTTATTCTTGCATTTGCCTTGATATCGATTCTCTTAAAATTGATGTATATAATAAACATGGGTATTCATATTGCCAAAATTTAATTTATTGATTTGGGGCTAAGCAGGGAAGCCAGTTGAATCAGATGGAAATAGGGGTCGGCTGAACCATCTGGCTTCTGTCTCGGTTTTGCATCTTGCTAGACCAACCAACCTCCTTAGGGGGTTGGAATTGTTGCCTATTGCTTTCCCCCTTTTTCTTTTTAGTTTCTCACCTATTTCCCTCTATTTATATTTATGCGTGGTGGAGTTAGGGTTTTGTTATTTGTGATTTCTTTTTTCAAATTCTAGTGTCGAAGTCCTTTTCTTTAATGGTTTCGTGTAGAAGCAGAGCGGGAGGATGAAAAAGATGGAGTTTCGGATCTCTGTATGCCGCGATCCCGATGTGGCCTTCTCAACTAGCTCTAATGGTAATTACATTGCAAGGTTACTATTAGTAAGACAGATCCTGTACACTGCGATCCCGTCAAAGATTTCCCAGCTCGTGATTCCATAGATTCTGTACGCCGCGATCCTGTCATAGCTTCCTAGCTCGCTACAATTGCAACTGTTTATTGAGAGTTAGGTCACACCGTTATCCCATGGGCTTCACTGCTAGCTCGAATTGCAGAAATTTTGTGGAAATGCCGCAATCTCGTCTTTGCTTTCTAGAATCGAATGCTCTGATAACAATTTGACATGAACTTAGACGAATTTTCATATAAATTAGGGTAACTAAATATTTTCTTCAATAATACAAAATAGCACAATTCGAATACATGAAGATAAGCACCAACAATTCGAGAGATAGACGATCTCTCACAGATCCTAACGCTAACACTTACAATTTGAAAGGGAGTCGATCTCCTCTAAACCCTAATCCTAAGGCCCAAGATAACAATCTCATAGCCTACCTAACCCTAAGCATAATAAGCCCTACTTATGCTTAATAATAATAACTAATAAAAGGCTCTCATGACCTAATCTATATATATATGTGTGTGTGTGTGTATTTTAAACAACTATCTAAACACCAATAAGTTGAGTTTAACATTGAATTTTGAATACATCTTAATTCTAAATATTTGAAACCAAACGATCCCTAAGCCCAAGCCATTTTCTATGCCCTCAGTTGTGGGATTGGTGGTTGCCATTTTAGCCACTAAGTATGCATATGGATGTGGGATTTTTATGATATGCTATAAGCATAAGGAGGTTACAAAATGTAAAAAGGTGTGAACCTTCCCCATAAAGTTGTATATGTATTAAGCTGTGCTAAGAATTATCCTGTTCATGCTCATTTGTTCTTTTACCTATTGAGCTTGAGCATTGTCATTTCTAGTTTGTGTTGAATTCAAGCTTTATTAATTATGTTTTGAATGATTTAAACATTTTATATTGCTAAACATAATTGCATTAAAAAAATTTAAGCAAAACTAATGTAATTCACTCAATATTATGTATAATATTTTTGAGCTTTAAAGGTTAATGAAGAGTACGATTAGATTTCTATCTATTTATATGACTATTTGATTAATATTTTCATCATACTTCTATTTCTAAAAATATAAATCAAATTTAAAGTACATATGATGCAGGAAGTTTTTTGATATGCCATCATTTATATGGATAAATAAGATCAAATGTATTTGCTTGCATGCTTCAATGTAAGATATTTCAAAATTATTCTATTAGTTTATATAACGATGAATAAGACATTTTTAAAATTTTGTTGGTATTAAAATAGTAGGCTAATGGTCTAAACACTTTATTTATTCTTACTTGATATAAAAAGATGAAATCGTTCATAAAATTTTTATATTCTAATAATGTATTAAAAAACAAAAAACCAAGAAAGAATCACACCTCAAATTCATGTTGGCTTAATGAATCCTTTTTCTACATTTAGTTGCGTTGATTGCTAAATCATCTGTCAACGTTGTACAACACTTATTATCCAACTTCCAGTGATATTACAGTTTGCCATACAAATTTGAGTTTATTGAATTCATCTTTCATAAAAATTGATCACATGTTGGAAAGCACGTGATTGGAAAGAGTGTTATAAGAAAGCTTTGGTTATTTTTTTGTTTGGTTTTAATTTTTTCCCCCTGTATCACTCTTTTTTCATATATAGGCATTATTCTCTAAAACATAACATAGTTTTCCACCCTATAACATGAAATTAGAGTCAAGTTAATACAACTCATGCTAGCATCTCCTGTCCCCTCCCTCGTCGGTCTTGTTCTATTCACAAATCTTATATGCCTTTGCCCACACTTTTTTTATTCACCCACTCACTCAACTTGTGTTGCTTGCTTGGACCAATTAATATCACACTTACATCGCATGTTGTCTTTTAGCGCTCATGTTTCTTTACTTTGCTACTTGTGCCCTTGCGGACACTGGTTTGCTTGCTTCAATACTTATATAGCGCCTTTTATTCCCCACTTGGAATTTTGTACTCTACCTAGCCTTCTTGCTTATTTGTATTGAGAGCTCTCGTCTTTGCATAGTGTTGCTAACACTAACTAATGCCCTAGCTAGTGCGTACGACCACTTTTGTGGCTCATCATTACTTTGTCTCATGCGTCGCTCTCTTCCCGCTTCACATTTGTCCTACTCAATTTTCATCACCTCTATGATTTGATTCCCACTTAAATTCTATACACATATCTTAATGTGGGGTCATGGCCTCTCCATCTATTCTTCTTGGGGTATAACCATCCACTATCACATCAAATTTACTATAGACTATCTTCTATATTCAAGAGCTTTTCACCATCTTGTGACATGTTTCCCAGTCATGACGGCAACATCAATTTTTTTTTGATAAAAAAACATCTAATTATATTGTTCTCACTTTGCTGCTCAATAGATTTGAACCATTTAGATTGTGTTTGATAGCATATTTTTTATAGGATTTAACTATGAATTTAACTTAAATCCAGCCAAGCAAAAAAAAAAAAAAATCAACGCTCTGTTAATTCCAATTTTCTCTTATTCTGTCTCTCTCTTCTTGTGTTCCATTATTTTACGACGTAAATCCAAATTTATTAAATTCGATTGTGAACCTGATTTATTCTGCCGTTGCTCCTAAGCTCTTCTATTTAAATTTATCGGATTTGATAAATCATATTTAACGTAAAACTAAGTGTAGCCAAACATCGCCTTAGTGTATTGTCTGGCATTTTTCAAGCCACTGTACTGAAAATGTAGGACTTTTTTATTTTATATATATTTAGGAAAATAATATTGCTTGTGGCTGCATTAATTTTCAGAGGTCTTTTCTTTTTAACGACATATTTAACTTTTCATGAATATTGCAGTGCCTTAATTTGTAAGTAGGATGAACTTCTTCAATACAAACCCTTTTCTTTTAATTTGAATCATTAACAAAAATAAAATTAGCAATTTATTTTGCTGATTCTGTGTTTTGTCCTTCCTGCAACTTGTTTAATTATAGATAATGGTTGACTCTAGCGTTCCAAACATTGCCATTTCTCCCTTGTGCGTTTAACTAAGCCCTGCCCTCCTTAGCCATTCCTTGACCAATTTTCCCTTTCTATAGTGCATCATGGTGGTCTTCGTCGCCGTGACATGACTAACGACAATTATGACCACGATGGAAAAGCTTCTTTTTTCTTGATCTCATTCTGGCTAGGGCGGTCAAAAAAGCCCATTGTTTGCGAACAACTCGTATTCGGCTCGTTAAGTAGCTTGTGTTAGACTTTTTTGTTGAGTAAACGAACTGAACACGAACAATTTTTTTAAGCTCGAATTATAACCGAGTCGAGCACGAACAACTTTTTTGTTAGCTCATGTTCGACTTGTTTTAACTCGAAATAAAAAAAAAGTATATAATTATTTATATAATAATATATTTTATATATTTATATCTAAGTTTAAATTATAATAGCTCGTGTGGTAATGTTGTTGTGCACATTCTTTTGCATAGATTTGGTCAATGTTCGAATTTAACACCCTACATTTATTTATTTCAATTAATTTTAACGAGCCAATTTTGAGCTAAACACGAACATGAATATTTATATCGAAATGAACACGAACACACTGTTCACGACGTGTAATTTCAGACGAGCCGAACACAAGCTAAGCCTGAGCTAGCTCAAGCTCGGATTGTTTACAACCCTAATTGTGGCAACACTAGTCATCCCTCAAAATTGTCTCTCTATTTCTCATCATACTTCCAACTCCTCTCTAATGGTATTGACACTTTCACCTTGAACTCTTCTTCTGAATCGACAATCTTTATCTCAACAAGATTATGACCATCTCCTTCAACACCCTCATACATGTGTTTTTGTTTGTCATTTTGTTGTTTGGGATTGGTTGATACCGGAGTTAACCCAAACTACAATAGGAAAAACAAATGTTATTACTAAAAACAAATAGACCGTTACAACCTCATATACTTGGAAGGGAAATTACTATATAACAAGACAAATTCACACTAGGGCTTGATCCGAGAGTGGTGGAGGTCGGGCTAAGTGGTTGAGGAGTGATGCTAGGAGACTGAACTGGGCTGTGGGTTGCTGGGACAGCAAAAGGAGGGGCTGAAATTGCATTGGCGGTGAAGCAAAGGGCCTAGAACGACAGTGACAACCAAGGAGAGGGCTGGGACAGCGAACGGGAAGGGTTGTGAACTGTAGCATAGCAAGAGTGCTGTCTTGGTGCTGCGACAGCAAGGGGGACGGGTGGAATGAGTGAAATAGGTGGCTGAGGCGGGACATATCTTATCAATATAAAGGTCATCAAGCACTCTTATCTAATCAGTATAAAGGCCATTAATTTTTCAGGGCATACTTTTTATAAAGTAACCATTATTACCTTTTTCAAAACTTTTTGGTCCATGTTATCAGTTTTTTGCACTTGGAACCCATTGACAGAAATACTGCCTTCGTGCTTCCTCAAAACCATAAAAACTACTCAGGAGTCGTACTATTTTTTTACCACTCCATCATTTAGCCTCCCAACAAGTTTAGAATGATCCTTACGCTGTTTTTGCATTGTCATATTGCAGAATTTCTTTTTTATTCGTTGATTTTGCTATTTCCTTGATGTTTCCCTCGTTCTGCGTGAATCATTTGCTATTTTTTGTTTTTTTCCCACTGTTTTGAGCCCAGCCCCATTATCAAATAATATGTTGTTTTGATCCCGATCCCACAGCCAGATAATAGGGCCAGTTCTATTAAGAAGATTGTCAGTAAAGAAGCTTAGAAACAAGCATTAAAATAATGGAGACTTGATGTTAGAGTGAGGAGGTGCATAAAGTTATCAAGGATTAAATTTGACTTCTATTGAGGCTTATAATGATTTTAATAAAACTAAATCTTATAAATGAGCAAGTGATTAAAGAGCTAATTTTTTATGATTTATTTAATAGGCGTGATCATTGGTGCTAAGAATTGAGAAGATGAGGTGCATAAAAAAACCTAAGGCAAGAACCGAGATATTTAGATATTTTAATCAAGTTAATTGCATCAGAAGAGAATGTTATATAGTCTTGATTAAAGATGATGCTAGCGAAAGTTATTAAAATTAAATTGATTAATCACAAAATAAAATTTTTAATAAAGAAATCATTTTAGAAGAGCAATAATCAATATTTTTGGATTGATCTAAAAAGCGAGGGAAATTTGCTTTGAAGAAGATACATAAATATCACAATTTGGATCCCTATGAAGACGAAACATTGGAGCTAAGAAAAGTGAAAATAAGATGCTAAAAAAAGCTAAGACATGAACTATAAGATATGTAAGTATTTTAATAAATTAAATGTGTTAGAAGTGAAGATGATCTAATCTTGATTAAAGATGATAATAATAGAAGATGGAAACATATTAAATTTAAAAAAAAGGAAGTTGGAAACATTAAGTTGATAAATCATTTAAATAAAAGCTTTAATAACATTATGTTACAAAAGCAACGATTGATATTTTTGGATTGATTTAAGAAATAAGGGGATTTTATGACATCATTCTAGGTTTCCTAGAAGGTGTGATAGAACACAAAATTGTGTTAGGGACGTTGGATTGTGATACATTCGTAATAAATTTTCCACATAAATTAGAGCAAACATATATTTTATTGCAATTACATCATACATTCAACATAAATACAAAAATAAGCACAAATAGTTCGAGAGGTTGATGAGCTCTCTCGAATTCTACAATTCGAGAGGTAGGAAGTCTCTCACAAACCCTAACCCTAAGACTTAAGACCCAATCCCATGCATAACTCCAATCTTAACATATTAGCCCTATTTATACTAAACAATAATAAATGATAAAAGAATAATATTCTTATGCTAATAAAAGACAAAATTGTTTGAGGTGCCTCCCATTATGTAGCATTTTATACCATCTTGGGTTCAAGAGGTGGCTCCCATGGTGTAGCACTTTGCTTTATATGCGATTTAGTTTCCATCTTCCGGCTAGTAGAATGCTTTGATACTTTTTGTGACAGCCCGAACTCTCACCCATAAGGGCATTGTTCGCTTTGGGCGCATGACCTCACAGTTTTGCCCCGTTGGTGTACTTTCACAGAAGGTCACCCGTCCTACGATTGCTCTAGTATGAGCACACTTAACTTTGGAGTTTCTAATGGAACCCAACAGTTATACCAAAATGCACCTCATTGTTTAAGATCAACTTCAATCTACTTAAAGGGTTTCACAATGTATGGAGCATAAATCTCCTTTCTTCAATCATAGCCATACCCCATCTTAATTTCTCTCATTTCTTCTTCATGCTTCTCCATACTCCTTTTATAGCTCTTCTCAATATTTCGGCCCAGCCACCTCCCTCGAAATTCTCTAATCCACCCCTCACTGGTGCTCTTAGAGGAGGTTCTTAATGGTGGC
Organism: Phalaenopsis aphrodite; assembly: GCA_003013225.1. Taxonomy (NCBI): domain Eukaryota; kingdom Viridiplantae; phylum Streptophyta; class Magnoliopsida; order Asparagales; family Orchidaceae; genus Phalaenopsis; species Phalaenopsis aphrodite. The sequence goes on along the minus strand of NEWO01000527.1, from coordinate 367,675 downwards.
TGTTTTTCTTCTCGTGTTCCTCTTGTTCGATCTTTTTCCCTTTTGATTTAGCCAATGAGTGTACAATCAACCCTTGGTTAGGTTTGCAAATTGAACCGTCAGAGGAGTCATGAATTGCATCTCGATAAGCCTCCTTATCATCTGCTCCAAGCGCTTGAATCGGTTTTCAATGGATGAAAACTTTTTATCGGTGGTTGCGAACCTTTCCTCTATCCTGGATTATAGTTGGTTCACCTTCCTACAATTTCATTTTCAAATTAACTACTTTCTTAGCTGCCATTATTCTGTGAAAAGTTATCAATCACAAAAGTCAGAAACCTCTGTACACTGAAATGCATTGTCGATGATTTTCGGATAGTTTGTATCATGTTTATGTTGCGAGATAGTAAACTATCTTTTGTTTTCTTTGATTTGAGGCCCGCTCCAGTTGCACACCCACTTTGGAACAAGAGAAAGATGGGTGTTTTGGGCTTTTATACATCGCAATCTCGATGCGGCCTTCTCAGCTAGCTCAAATTGCGACTTCTTTTTTGCTTCTAGGGCATACCGACGCTACCAGATAGCTCCAATCGCGATCTCTAACTGTTTTACGTGATAGGCAAAAACATTGAATTCCCGCCGTTATAGGTTATACGCAGTCCCATTGGTGTCGGCTTCCCTATGCACTCAGATTGAGCGCTCTAAACGACGTGATCCCTTCCTGCGGTGGAGCTCTCAGAGGAGGTTTCGCGCGATAGGTGAACAAGGCTGTGACTCTACACTGTGATTCGTGGTTCTTCTAGAAATCAACAACTCTGATACAATTCTTGGCTAATTTTTAACAAAAATTAGGGCAAACACATATTTTATTGCAAGAACATCAAATATTTAATGTGAATATAAAGAGAAGCGCCTACAATTCAAGAGGTTGGCGATCTCTCCCAAATCCTACACTTTGAGAGGTAGGAAATATCTCCCATACCCTAAGCCTAAGACACAATACCCAATCTCATGTATAAACCTAACTCTAAACACATTAGCCCTATTTATACTAAACATTAATGAATGAAAAGAAAAAAAATTCTCTTAGACTAATAAAAGACAAAATTGCTCTTAGGCTAGGCAAGTGTAACAGATTGATACTGCTAGTGAGGAGATGGACGACAATTGACAATTTGCACGAATGGTGATGGGACAACAAACCATAGGAGTAAAAGTTGCAAATTTCTGCAGTAAGCAGCTGTTGGAAGCGTGTTCGATGGCTGTCTGGCGGAAAACAACAAGCAAACGGTGAATCGGTGTGGTAAGGATGTCGAGGGGGATATACCACCTGTTCTTGGGCAAGCTGCAAGCACCCCCCTTGCAAAGGAAAGAGGCTACAACACTCTAGGGAGCACGAAATCAGAGAGTTACTCTCAAAATGCCTAAAGATTAAGCTGCAATTCCAAGCAGCCCAGTGCATGTATATAGAATCTTCTAATAGGAAATAACCTAATTAGAAAATAAAAACATAAGAAAGAACTAGAAAGGAAGGAAGCTAAGTAGGAAAAACAAAAAGAAAAATAAAACAGAAGAAAACAGTGGCATAGGATGCCTGCAATCGTGGGATCCGAATCCGCCGATATGGCGGTTCCGCAATATAGGGGGAAAACTGCATTTGCATCAATTCATCTTTGAAGAAGGTGCATAAATATAAGGATTTGATCCGTTTGAGATGCATATATTGAGATTTAGAGAGTTAGAAATTGCTATAGTAGTTTGAATACTAAAATTTTAAAAGAATTTTGAATACTAAGATGATGCCAAATGATTGAAGGATGAGTATTTTGGAATCAATTTTTAAGAACAATGATGTTTAAGATTGCAATAATTATAGATGAATCAAACTTGTAATGGTGTTATGAGAGAGTTACGGAATGTACATTTAGAAAATTTATGCCAATTTTAGAGAATTAATTTAATTTCATGAGGAAGGTTTATTATTGAAGTGATTTTTTGTGTTAAGATAATTAATGCAAAAATATAGATGATAGATAATGGATCTCGATATTGTTTTTATTCATTTTGAGAAAGTGATCAAATAGCATTATAACTGTTTTGGTGCCTTTAAGGAAGAATTGTGTATGCTAAAGGTCTGTTGTGGTTAATAGGCATTTACACAATGGAACACTGACTATTAATAGATTAAGCTGAGTGAACAAAAAAATTTCAGTTATGATAGATTACATTAAGAATTGCAGTGATTATATATTTTTTTGTATGAAATATATTGGTTTCTATTTTTTCTTATATTCTATAATTTGAAGATGAATGTAAAGTTTTATTAATTGATACAATTTTTAGAAGATGGATGCTTTTATGTCCGTTGAACCTCTGAGTTTGACGTTTAATTTATGTGGTTGGAGTGCTAGCAATTACCAATTAATATAATTAGAAAATAAGATGATACCTAGGTATTATATATTTACGCATATGCACCTGTTTTTGCGTAATAATTGATATAGACGATGACATAAATTCTAATGTTAAGGCTGATGTGCAGACCACCTCATGAGTATTATATGATAAGAAAATGTTATAAAAATATTAAAATTATATAATAAGAGAATACAACAATAACATAGCCTTAATCCCACTACGTGGGGTCGGCTATATGAATCCTTTTTCTCCATTGCGTTCTATTTAGTGTCATATTTTCATTTAGTTCTAGTAAATTAAGATAATTTTTTATACAATAAGCCCAAGTCTTCCTAGGTCTACCTATGCTTTCTTAGCACAAGTTGAATCTAAATATCTACTCTCCTAATCAGATCATCAGATGGTTAACGTTTAATGTGACCAAACCATCTAAGACGACTTTTTCTAATTTTGTCCGTCACAGGAGCTACACCAACCCC
>NEWO01000527.1:341722-361484 GCA_003013225.1 Phalaenopsis aphrodite | reverse complement strand
TGCCCCTTGCTAAAATACATGCTGGAAATTATTTTATGAGTTGGGGAAATGTGTTTGGGGCTCATTTCTTGCTTCTCTTGCTGCCCCTTCCTAAAATACATGCTGAAAATTATTTTATGAGTTGGGAAAATGTGTTTGGGGCTCATTTCTTGCTTCTCTTGCTGCCCCTTGCTAAAATACATGCTGGAAATTATTTTATGAGTTGGAAAAATGTGTTTGGGGCTTATTTCATGCTTCTCTTGCTGCCCCTTACTAAAGTATATGTCAGAAATTGTTTTATGTCTATGGAAAGATATGTTTGGGGGCTCATTTCATGCCTCCTATTTTGCCCCATGTATTGGACTAGGTTTGTCCTTTTCTTGGGCTCGGTTTTGACTTTATGGAATCTGATTTTTTTGGTTTTGTTTTGACTCATTTAGTGAGTTCGATTTACATGGAATATTTCTCTGTTTTTTTTTGCTCCCTTTCGTTAGATTCGGTTTTGTTCATTTGCTGGACTCGATTTGCCCATTTTCTTGGACACGGTTTGGTGGTTGTTTTTGCTCCTCCCTAGTTTTACGTGTGAGCTTGTTTGTGAGCTGATTTGGGGTTAGCTTGGTGGTTGTTTTGCTCTTCTCTTTAGTTCTACTTATGAGCTTATTTGTGAGTTTGTTTGAGGCTAGTTTGGTGGCTGTTTTGCTCCTCTTCCAGGGCTTACCCGTGAGCCCTCCTCTCTTTTGGCCTTACCCGTGAGTTCTCTTCTCTCTTTTGGCCTTACCCGTGAGCTATAATTTGTGATTTCTTGGTGGAATAGATTGAGCTAGTGGTTGTTTCTCTCTATTACCTTGGACACTTCTATGGATAATTTCATATTTATGAGAAAAGAATAATGATAAAAAAAGAGCTTTTGCTTAAAAGTGGAATTAAATGGAATTTATATTGGTATAGCTTTTGGAAATTAGGAAATTCATTCCTTATGGATTATTCTCTCTTGCTTTGTGACTTATGAAAAGTTTTTTTTTTTTGAAATTTTGTTTCAAGAAATTGTAAACTTGATATAAATTGAATTCATGAGGGGTTTGGAAGTGCGCGAGGTTGACATTTGGAAAAGATATCCTTCTCGGGATTGATCCAATCATTTTTTTAAACTAATTTAAATGTTTTAGACCGATACATTCATGATTTCATTTTAAGCTTCACTGATTTGACTTGGCTTTAAAAATGGATCGGTCTTCTTTTTGTTCGTTTTGTTTTTCTTTTTTTTTAACGGTCAAGTTAAAAATGAGAATTTCCTATTTAATTATATTTAGAAATGGTTCACAGTCTTAAGAGAAATATGAGGGAAAGAGAAAGCGAGAAAATTAAAAATAAGATTTGGATCTTCGAGGTGATAAAACCTAAAGGGGGATAGAATATCAAACCATCTACCGTTCCTTTTTGCATTTGAAAGATAAAACTGTAAATTGGAAGAATATTTGGGGGTTGGAAGAAAGTGAGAGTTTAGATAACAATTAGGGACATGAATTGAAAAGATCAGTAGACCTGCACTTAGGTTCCTTAAGTTTTGAATCAACTTAAATCCAAGTACCCTAAGTAGGATTGAAGCACACATCACAACCCTTTTGCCAAAACTATAGGTTTACCCCCCTTAAGTTTTAGGAGTCTGATAGCGAGCTAAACTTGATCTAAAGATATTTGAGGATTAGTGGAAAGACACTTAATTGAAGTTAGACACTTTAGAACACTTCAGACCCAAACTAAAGTATAGACTTCCTAGATCTTATGAGCACACTTTGAGAGAGTTCATCCTTTTAACGTTCATATTATCCTAAGAAGCCAGACATCTGACCCTAGTGTATAAGGACATTAGACACGAGGGTGAACTAGATTGTGATTCATGATTGATTTAATTAAATCAAATAATGAAATTCTTGCCTTAACTTAACCAAAACTAAAACCCAATGCTCCGGGATTTGAGCTTGAGTCTTACACTCAGATCCTTATAGCAATTGGGGACATTTCCAATATCACATATAAATTTTCTATTCTTGGTTCTTTATATGTGATATTGCATTTTGTTTTATTTGTTCGTCTTTTTCCTACGATTTACCTGTTTTCTCAAGCTTTTCAGTTCATAGTTTCTCCTTTCACACAGCGCATAATAGTTAAACTTAAAGGAGCAATGAACCTCTCAGGTGTATAGGTTTAATTTACATTACAATATTTTATTTCTCAACATATTATATTGTTCTCATAACCTGTTATACTATTTTCCTAGCAGGCTATACTGTCTTTTATTTCTACTATACACTATACTGCTCTTTTCTGTAATACTGCATGCTTAGTTACTTTGATACGCTATGCCTTAGTATAAGATAACCTAGTGGTTATGTGCATTTCAAAACTAAAATTAAACTAGGAGGTGCTACTACGAGAAGCTTGGAGCGCACATCGTGGGCAACACGACGAGGAATAACTTCAAGGTGGATCAGCAAAACATCAAAACACATCACATAAACATCTTCACTTCACCTATCACTTCCCCTAGCTTAAATAACAACCCATAGGATCATCCTTTAGGCTTTGCACACAACTCTGTTGTGCAATTATAAGTCCTAACACTTTAGGATTCCGCGGTTACCGTGCGGTACGGTGTAAATCCTCCTATATTTCTAGGCTATTTGCACAGTCCGATATTGTGTAAACATAAGTCCTAAATTCTAAATAATTTGCAGGATTGAAATATTAAATAAACATCACTTCAAAAGACATAAAATCAAACAATATGATAGTTGGGAGTTCACGTGGGTTTCTCTGGATCTGTGATATCCCCTACTTTTCTTCCTTTTGGATTCCTTAAATAATTGTTCTTATTTTGAGCCATTTCCATTTGATTTTCTCATGTCCAATCGTGAAAACCTAAACTTTGAAATCTTGGAGGCAAAACCACCTGATCTTAATCGAGAGTTTTCTTAAATAACTTCCAGTCATTTAGGATGTAATTAACTATAGGGGATTGCCTCTATAGGGAACCTAGAACCTAGATAAAATAAACCCTATCTAATTTTTATGTTAGATAGGGGAACTTGTTCGTCTTTTTATAAAATATTTTGCAGACCAAAACGGATGTCACAAACTCTTTAGTTTAGGTGATTGAATCCATATTACAAGTGATGTATTTATTTCTTTTGGATAAGTGTATTACTTGTAGCATTGTATTCAATCATCTAAACTATTTAAATTGTGAGACTCGTTTGGTCTCATCTATTTTAAATTAAAAATGTTACTTTTAAAAATAAAAATGGTTATATTTATATTTAAATTATTTTCAAAATCACAAAAGCATCACCTTTTTCAAATCACAAAGTTAAAAACGGCCGACATGGCCGACATGGCCGACATGGAGGAATCGAGTATGTAATATTGATGTATGGCTTAGACTAAGGATAAGTTGTGGAATGATTTTATTAGAAGCACTCTTTAGATATGTAAATAAAATTAGTGCTGAAGAATTAGAACAAAATGCTAGGTGTAAGTTATTCAGAATAATTTGCGTACTGTTTTCAAAATCTAAGGCAACATTCAATAGAAATAAGTAGAAAATGAGGATTCATAAAGCTTGTACCTAAATAGTTGTGTTAATGCTAACCATGAAGATACATTCAAATAGTTGGGATGAGTGATGGTGATTATACTGATGATTTGATAGTTTCACATGTGATTGGGTTTCATTTTTCTATTTTTCTATCTGGAATAACTAAATAACATTCTTCTGTTTTTTATGGCATCGTACATCTAGATCATTGATGTATCATGTTGTAAGTTCCAGTTTCCATTTTTGAAGTTCCACTTTTATTCCATGTGCCATTAGGATGTAAAGCATGAACTTTCTGCTGCATACTTTTGTTTCTTTTCATATGTTCTTTCATTTATTCTTCCTTCTATGGCAGTGCATAATTTAGATGGAAGTTTTACAAAATGATTTGCTCAAAAGTAAAATATAGAATGACAGAGAGAGTACATTAAGCCATGTCCAATAGCTGGTATAAGGTTGGTGCTGATGTTATTTAGTTAACACATGCATTAATGTCGTAATGTGGGCTTGGAGTAATGGTTTGGTTTCTTTTACTCTGCTTTCAAGTCATATCTCACAGTAATATAACTAGAATGCATTAGTGTTATGATTTGAACTTTGAGTAGTGGTTTTCTTTCCTTTTACATTATCTCGTACCAAGCTAATGTACATTTTTTTAAATATGTTTGTTGTGTAGATCAATCCCTCTCTTAAACCTGACATTTATGAGAAACTTCCTTCACTTTTCATTGCCATTTTATTATTTCGTTATTTACATTTTTTAAATATCTTTGTTGTGTAGATCAATCCCTCTCTTAGACCTGACATTTATGAGAAATTTCCTTCACTTTTCATTGCCATTTTATTAGTTCGTTATTTGTGTTATATGTTGATTCAGGTTGCAGTAGCTCTTTCACATGCCGCCATCTTGGAGGAATCCATGCGGGCACGAGATCAACTCATGGATCAGAATGTCGCTTTAGATTTAGCACGGCGGGAGGCAGAGATGGCCATTCGTGCACGGAATGATTTTTTGGCTGTCATGAACCATGAGATGCGGACCCCCATGCATGCCATCATTGCTCTATCCTCCCTGCTTCTTGAAACCGAACTGACTCCGGAGCAACGTTTGATGGTAGAAACCATCTTGAAGAGCAGTAACTTGTTAGCAACACTAATAAATGATGTCTTAGACCTTTCTAAGCTCGAGGATGGCAGCTTCGAGTTAGAGGTTACAGTTTTCAATCTTCACACTGTCTTTAGAGAGGTAGTTATTTTTATATACTTTTTCATGCTGTCTTCAGATTATTTTTATTTTCAAAATGTTCTTAACACTTTGCAAGGGATCATTTTAGTCTCATGATCTGTAAAAGTGCCAGTTTAATCCCAGACTCTTTTAATGAGGGCTAAAATAACTTTTCATGGGAACTATTTTAGCCCATATTAAAAAAGCGCTAATTTGACACTTTTATAGACACTACTTTTTTTTTTATTTCTTCCATAAGCAATTCAATTTTCTTCTAGTTTTGCTTAGCTGACTATTTTCTTATGTTAAAATATAGGTCGTAAATTTGATAAAACCAATAGCAGCCGTCAAGAAGTTGTCATTGATTGTGTCTCTTTCTCCGGACTTGCCGTCGTGTGCCGTTGGAGACGAGAAACGGCTTATGCAAACTATGCTTAATGTTGTTGGAAATGCTGTTAAATTTACGAAGGAGGGTAGCATATCTATTACAGCGAGTATAGCAAAACCTGATTCATTGAGAGATCATAGAGACCCAGAGTTCTACCTCATCCCAAGTGACGGCCATTTTTATTTACGAGTGCAGGTTACGTAATAAAAAGTATTTGACATGTTTAGCATATATGAAATTTCTTGAGTAGAAGCTTCTTTTTGTAAGTTTCATGCATTGGCTATATATGCTTCTTTTCTGGTACAGATCAAGGACACTGGCTGCGGAATAAGTCCGCAGGAGTTGCCGCACCTCTTCACTAAATTTGCACATGCCCAAAATGGTTCTGATAAAGGTTACAACGGCTCGGGGCTTGGGCTTGCTATTTGCAAGAGGTAAGGCTCTATAGATGGGATGCTACAATGCATAAATTTGGTCGGGTGGGAAGTGGAAATGATGGTTTTCATTTTCAGTCTCGGTTTTGGTTTTAGAGCCTTTTATGGGGTATGGGTTTCCACAATTTCGAAATCTTGATATTTGTGGTCCTTAGTTTTGCTTCATCGGTTTTAGTTTTGAACAATTTTTGAATGCCTTGTAAATTTAAAGATTTCTTCAATATGCATTTAAATTCTCTAAGAATGTTTTTTTAAATGAAAAAAAAGGTGTTTTTTTTTGTTTTCATTAAATGAATTGTAGACAATATATAAATTGAAATATTTTTAAATTTGAATTATTTATTATTTTAAATTAATGTATGGCTATATGTTTGAAATAACTAACTAATTGGCTAGAATGATTCATGAGATTGTTATTTAAAATAATATAATTTACTTATTAATATTAGTGATGGTGATTTGGTAGTGTGGATTAATACTTAATAATGCATGTTGAAGGTTCTTTGTGTAACTTTCACGTAACAAATCACTATATTTTTATTGTTTAGGAATAAATTATTCATGCAATTCGTATAAGGACATGAAAGGATGCGATTTTCTCACCTAAAGACTTTTTTGGGCTGAAAATGAAAATAATCTAATATTTCGTATCAGTTGAGCTAAAACCACTGTTTTGAATTGGCTTTGGCTGATACAAAAAACTACGATAAAAGAAATTAGCCAATGTTAATCATCCCATTGCATTTCATTATTTTATAAAGCAATTTATTTTTCCTTGTTATAATTAATTTGCATCTCACAAAGCATGTCAAACTATATGAATTGCTAAAAGCATTCTCCTTGTATTTTCTGTATTGGAGTATATGAAAGCTATAACAGTCAAAGTCATGTTTCTTGTAATCTTTCTAAACTGAAATTTTACTAGCTGCTTTGTAACTTTAGTGACTTTAAATGTCTTATTTTGCACAAAAGCCCCAATTATACATGAACATCAAAATGCTCTACCTGTATAACCTGACTTCTGTAATATAACCAAGTTATAAATTTGTAGAGTTCTATCACATATCCTTTCAACTTTTTTTTGGTCATTTTCATACAACAATTGGATCCCTCATCTGCCTTTGAATAATCTTGGCATTTTACTTTTCATTCTTTATTTCTCCTCATCCTTCCTTTTTAGACAACAATTTACAATGGCACTATTTTCACAAATTTTAGTCTATAACGTGCGGGCTTCGTGTTTCAACTTATTGCGAGTCTGTTTCACTGTAAGTGATTGAGTGTTTTGATTTTGCTTCTAGGGTTTTATTTGGTTAAAATTGGATGAAAGTGAAATATCATTCTTGCAACTCACCTTTAAAAAAGTGAGAAGTTTTGGTCTTGATGATCAGAAAGGCATCTGTTTATTTTTGCTTCTTTCTTTTAATAATAATAATATAATAATGATAAATTGGTGGGATGATTGGTTAGAATATTATCTATGCTTTCAATAGTAATAAATTAATGAAAAAAAATATTAGTGTGGGTCAATGTAAAACATACCGCAGCCCAAAAAACACAATAGAACTAAAGTTCATAAGAAGTAATTTATTGTAAAATAAACAACTCTTTCAGAGTTGCGATCCAAATACTTCAAACACTCTTACATTAGACTAAATTGGCCTTAAATCATCCTTAACACTTTCAAATACATATGAAAATAGGATCTTAGCTTTTATGCAAAATAATAATGCACCGGTTTTCACCTTCTTTCATTCTTTTTACCAGATTTGTGAATCTCATGAAAGGACACATTTGGCTTGAAAGCGAAGGTATTGGGAAAGGCTGCACCACCATTTTCATTGTGAAGCTGGGCATCAGTGAAGATCCCGCGCATCGGTATCAGCACAAATTATTGCCCCCAATTCGAGCAGGTCAATCCGAAGCAGATGCTTTTGGTTCAAAACGGATGCCGACGGATTTGATTCCATTGAAAAATCGGTATCAACGAAGCTTGTAGTGAGACAAAAATGAGTAATTGAAAGCAGTTGGATCTGTGCTTGTACACTCGAAAATAAAGTTGGAAGTGAAGTGCAAATAAAAAAAGCAATTTTCTGTCATTCCAGATTTCCAGATTCCAAGGGTTGAAGTGAAAAATGTGAGTTGAGTATTTACAAAGTGGTTCTGTGTTTACTGAACTATTGGAATTTATTTTGGGGCAGTTTTATTGAGTGAGTATCAAATCTGGAAGTGTGGTGTTTAGTATTAACTTAAGCTTACATGGAGTTAATGTTCACTATAAAATTTGTATGACATGTTTTATCTGCTGACAGGCTAAGGAGATTGATCCCGCTGATTAATAAATCAAAATTTGATGAGAAAATGTTGTTTTGTGCTGTGCATTCATGATGCGTATGTTCATCTTTTATATTTTTTATGAAGTTTTGGCTATAGTTGGTTGCAGATCGAAATTTATTGTATATGATTATGATTTAGTTTAAATGCATTATGTGTGAATACAAACATATTATTTTGAAGTTGAAAGGAAGGGATCAATAAAGAGATCATTGTCGATCGTGATAGTGAGACTCGAAGATGCGAGAAAGAGAAAAATCTGAATCCCTTCCATAATGTTGATTCCAATGAAGAAGAGGACATATCATGACGCTTTGTGATTTAATATCAAAGGAGATTGATGGATGGAGTGGCTTTTGGAGGACAAGGAGACATGGGGGTGAAGGTGGACTTATCGAATTTTTAGTGAAGAATGAATGCAAATGACTTCATTGAGTTGTTGCAAACTGCAGAGAAAATTTTTTAGTATAAGGAGGTACCAACTATTAAGAGAGAAGTTTGTTGCCATAAAGTTGAAAAAGAGTCTCTTTATGGTGGAAGAATCTGAAGAGAGACAGAGAAGGTAGACAAAATCATTGCTAGAGAGACGATGAAAAATGAGATTCAGATGAAATGCTTACACCAATAGTACTATCAAGGCATGTTCTTGAAGCTCCACTACCCACAACAGAGAGAGTTGACAGTGGAGGAGTTCACAACAGAGCTTGAGCAACTCATGCTGAAATGTGAGCTGATAGAGCCATAGGAGTGCGCTATAGCCAAACTTTTAGGAGGCCTGAAGCCAACCATCAACAATTTTGTCCAACTACAATCCTATTGGTTGTTGAGAGATGTTTATATCTTGGCATTGAAGTTGAAAAGATAGCAAAGTCAAAGCAGACACCCACCTCAATATAGACAACTAACCATAGCTAAAGGTATTAGTAAGGGCGCACTCCTGGGGAAAGCGTGAAGACTGGTCAGAGGGATGATAGAACTGATCCGAGTGAGATAAAGCTTGAGAAGAGTAGCAAACCTAAGATAGTTCCATCGAAGTAGTGCTTTAAGTGATGGATATCGACGTTTCACCTCTAGTTGCCCTAATAGCAGAGTTATGTCCTAACCAAGCAGGGTGTAGTTGAGGAAGTGAGTGAAAAGAAGGTAGAAGAAGAGCAGGGTGAGAAGTATCAACTCCATGGAGATGAGGGTGAGATGTTAGTTGTGAAGAGGGATATGCAAACTGAACCAAAGAGTGATAATTTTTGGCTAAGACATATCATAGGACTCAATATAATCAAAAACACCTACTCATTTAGGAAGGAGGGGAAACATAGTTCTTTTGCCCATCATGGAGTACGAAGGAGCTGACACTCACACTGTAGAGGAGACCGTGGTCTCACATACCACCTTTCTTCAGTTAGCATGGGAGGCACTAGTGGCAATGGCCTTAGTCACCCTAGAGGGGATTGAGGAGGAGACTGAGTTAACAAAGATGATACAAACACTACTAGCTTTAAGATGTGATGACTGAGAGTTTACCTAAGGGACTACCACCACGTAGAGACATTCAACATGCTATAGACCTTATCTCTGGATCAATGTTACTTAACAAGCCTACTTACAGATCAAAACCAGCTGAGTATGAGGAGTTGCAATAACAAATGTGGGACCTTATTGCTAGAGGGTTGGTGAGGGAGAGCTCCAATCCATGTGTTGTTCTTTCTTTGATGGCGCCTAAGATGGATTGTTCGTGGAAGATGTGTATTGATAGTCAAACTATCAATAAGATCCCCATCAAGTACAAATTTTCTATAACTTGCCTGAATGATCTACTGGATCTGTTACTTGGAGGTATTAGCTTTTCAAGATTGACCTACGTAGTGGATATCACCGGATTAGAATGAGACCAATGAATAAATGGAAGATTGCTTTCAAGACTAGAGATGGGTTATATGAATGGACAATCGTACCCTTTTCGACTGTGCACCTAGCACTTTCATGCGGATGATGAATCAGGTGTTTAGGGCATACATTGAGAAGTTCGTAGTTGTATTCTTTGATGACATCTTAGTTTACAATAAATCTGAGGGGGAGCACTTGCAACATTTGAAGAGGGTCTTTGAAGTTCTTTGGTTAGAGAAGCAATATGCCCACCCAGAGAAGTGTCACTTCATGATAACATATGCATGATTTTTGGGTTATATTATATCTCATGTAGTCATTCAAATGGACCCTATGAAGATAGAGGCTATTGTGAGTTGGAAAACCGACATTCCTTTATAGAGCTAATGCAGTTTTTGAGGCTCGCATCCTTTTATAGAAGATTTATCAGGAACTTCAACACCATTACAACTCTCTTGACAAAGCTCTTGAAAGGAGTGAAGTTTCAGGGGATAGAGGCAACATAATCTAGCTTTGAAACCCTGAAGAAGAAGGTGACTCGCGTTTCATTATTAGTGCTACCAAAATTTAGTTAGTTGTTCAAGATGGAATGTGACAATTCTAATGTGGGAATTGAAGTTGTGTTGAGCCAAGGAGGGCACCCTGTAGTCATCTTCAATGAGAGTTTGAGCGACTCAAGGAAGAGGCAATCAACATAAGATAATGAGTTCTATGTTATTATGAGAGCTCTTAGTCGTTAGAGTCACTATCTATTGAATAATGAGTTTGTCTTATCACATATCATGAGGCTCTTAAGTTCTTGAACAATCAGGGCAAGCTAAAGGGCAAACATGTTTCTTGGGCTGAGTTATTGGCTTAATTTTAGTTTGTGCTCAAGCACAAGACACAGAGTTAAAAATTAGTAACAGATTCCTGGAGTCATCACCACTTACTAATCATCTTCATGCAAGCTAAAGTTGTGGGATATTAGGTGGTGAAGGAGATGTACGAGGTTGATGAGGAATTTAGTAAGATTTGGGATCAATGTTAAGAGAGGCTTGCAAGATAGTACAACAGATTTGATGGCTACTTGTTCCATTAAAATAGGTTGTGTTCCCATATGTTCATTGAGAAAGTCAATCGTGTATGAGAATCACAGTGGGGGATTAACAAGTCATTTTAGTAGAGACAAGACCCTCACAATAGGGAATATATATTTTTTGGCCCGGAATGAGCTATGTCAGACAGTACAGAGTTTGTCACCTGACCAAAATCAAGGGGCAGAACACGACTATATATACCATTACTAGTAATAGAAGCTCAATATTTGGGTGTTAGTATGGATTTCCATGTGAGTCTTTCAAGGACACATCAGAATATGAATTCAATGATGGAAGTGGTTGAAATTTTTTCAAAGATGGGTCATTTTGGTACCTTGTTAAAGAAGAATGAATGCATCATATATAACTATATTGTATTTTCAGGAGATAGTGAGACTACATAAGAAACCAAAAACCATTACTTCTGATAGGAATGTCAAGTTCCCGGGTTACTTTTTGGAGGGTTTTATGGGGGAAGCTTGATATTAAGTTTCAGTTAGCTTAATATCTCACCTACAGACAGAAAGTCAGACAAAGGTGTTGAGCAGGAGTTGGGAAATCTTTTGAGGTGCTTTATAGGGAAGAAAATAAAAAAATGGGAATTGATTCTAGCCTAAGCTCTTAAAAAAACTATGTGAGTCAAGCCTATAGGGCATAACTCTTTGAGATTGTGTATGGGAGCAACTCGCTCACCCACTTGAGTTGGCACCACTCCTAAAGAGGTTAGTATGGATGTTGAGGCTAGATTACATAAGATTTAGAGGCTATATGAGGAGGATGGGAACAAGATCAAGCAGAACGAAGTACCAGGAGCAATAAACAGGGAAAAAATTGACTTTTTAAGAGGGAGATATAGTGGGGATTAGACTAGAGAAAGAGAGGTTTCATGTGGGATCTTTTGAGAGACTCAAATCCAGAGCAGATTGATTTTTCAAGATTCTATAGGAGCTGAATGACACATGATTTACTTATCGGGAGATGACAACATTTATGATACATTCAACATGGCCGACCTAAGTCCATACTATGAAGAGACATAAGCTTCAACGAATGAGGTTTAAGCTCCCATAATCTGAGAGGTTGATGCAAGGCGTGGCTGTCTAGGATGCCTAGATTGGTTTAGTCTATTAGAAATTGCTGGTCTTCTGTCTCTCTAGGCTTAGGGATTATCCCTCAGTTGGATTGAGACCCACTTTTAGTTATCTAAGACTATATATTTACTATTGTTGGTGTTTAGGGTTTAATTTTTGTTGTAATTTATTTTGATACAACCATTAATATCTTTTTCCCTCTACGGGTTGTATCCTAGTGGTGCTTCGATAGTATCTTGGTTTCGAGGTGGTGTTTATTCTTCCTGCTTCCTGTTGTTGACGTTATCTTTTCCATTGCTATTGCCTCCTTCCTGCTTCCTATCCAACCCCCTTGCCACCTTCTTGAAAGTCCAAACACCTAGCCAACACCACCTCCACCCTATTTTGTGTGTGTTGTTATTTTGTTGCAATTTTAGATTTTCCTATTATTTTGTTGTAATTTCAAGTTTTGAAGTCAATATTAATCATATTTGTTTTCCCTTTGAAGTGTGTTAAATTTTGGTATCACATGGTATTAAAGCACTGAAATGTTATGTACATAAATATGAAAAATATAAGTGTAAGATATGAAAATACATAAGAATTTTGTTGTGTCATCCAATGAATTTATCATATTTCAAATGGTGTTTTGATACGTGGGGAAAACTTTTGAAGATTAATTTTAAAGGATATAAAAGTTATTGAATTTTTTTTTCAAGTGGATTTTCGATAATTTATCTGTCGAAATGCCAACTAAAAAACTACAAAATAGAATGACATTAAAACAATTAAAATATGCAAAAACTGTGGAATATTTAAATAGTAATAGCAGGTTATTTACCACTCATGCCTTGTGTTTACCCTTTTTATCTTTTCTAGTTTCGAAGTGGCAACTATATTTATGCCCCTTAATTGAGCATCCTTTTGTTATTCTCCCGGGTAGTGTGAGCATTTGAGTACATCCTAAAATTTTTTTTTTTTATTTTATAGTAAATATGCTATTCATTTGACAGCATTTTATCATGTATTTTTGATAAAAAAAGTTCGTCTGAAACTTGTCTTAAAAATGTTCAAATAAAGAAAAAAGCTCATTTTCTTAGATCATACAAAAAAACACATCATGTAAAAATAGTCCGAACAAAATAATTTTATACTCGATACTCTCTTTAAAATTGCTGTGATTATAAATTTTCATACTAAAATATAAAAAAATATGGCAATATCATAAACAAATAATTATATATTTTTAATACATAACTTAAAAAGTAAATTGAAAAAATGACCCGACACTCTCTCCATTCCTCCAAGTCATTAATCTTTTGATATACTTGTCATCTTCTTTTCTTCATCTTGTTTACTTCTCTATTATTGCCTATACATAAAAAAAATATTTGATTATTTTTATCAAAATATATGAAAAATTGGCTATTGTTTTAATGGGAGAATGACATGAGATTCATCTAGTATCAAAGATATTTGATCTTCAATAGCTTAGTGCATGATAATCAAGATCTTCACAAGTTCCAAGCTAATCTTAGGTTGGTTGATTAATAACATTAAGATTCAAAATAAATGGATATAACCATATAGAATAACCCTTGTTGAGCAACTCTTATTATGACTATTATTCAAAATATCATATTAAATGATTACTAACTTATTATGCATGTTATTTTATTTCTTTTTATGATGGGCTATAACGCACATTTCAAAAAATTTTAATACATGTAAATACAAAAAAAAAAAAAAAATTAAAAAATTGGATGTAAGAAAACTTATAAAAAAAGCACTTTACATGAAAATATTAAATATCTTGATTTAGCATAAAAAATAAAGAATCCAATTAAATATAATAATCCAACATGAATCTTCAAAAAAGTTTATGAATCTAGAGAAAACCTATAAATTTACTAAAAACTTTTCTATCTACCTAAAAATGAATCTATAAAAAATACATAGATCCATGAAATGAAATCTAGATTAACAAAAAAGTTATATTCCTCTTAAATTTTCACTATAGAAATCTATTTATTACTTAATTGTTTCATATAAAAAAGCCACTATATGATTGAGTTCTTTATAACTCTAATTAGAGTGTAATTTTATTTTAGTATTTGAAATTTTATTCTCTATATTTGAAACAAATTTTCTTATTGAAGATAGATTAAATCTATTATGAATATAAAACATGTGCTATTGCATTAGCAACTTTGGCCATCACTTTAAATAAATCAATATATATAGGATTTAATTAGCCTTTCTTAGTGAACATGTTCACTCTCTTTAATAAATTAACTTTAATTATCATAAATGCACCCAAAAAATTTTTATTGCAAGATGTTCAAGATTATAATACTTTTTTTGCTTATCATGAATTGTGTTCACTCTGTTTTGATTGATATAATCTTCTTTGTAGCATTGTTGATGAATTCAGATATGCGTCATCCAACTTCTATACAAAAATAATACCTCTGATATTCTAAGACTTTATATGATGCCATTCTTATACTAGATTAAAAATTACTACTATAAGCAAATTCAACCAATGGAATATGTTCCTTTCAACTTTTTCCAATATTTGAAATGGGAGAACTCAATGCTTCCTCCAGTATCTAAGTTTATAGTCCATCCACTTGTGGGCAAAAAGAAGAACTAAAATTCAGTCTCAAGCCCAAACCTTCTTGTACAACATTTACACAATATAGAAGTAAAACTTCTATCGAACTTAGATACATTAACTTTGGGTATGTCATCCAATATAATAATCTCTTTAATATATAACTATACCAATCTATCTATTAGGTAAATTTATCTCATAGTAACACATGTGTTGTTTTTATAAACTGATCAACCATTACCTGCAAAATAACTTGGCTTTGTCTTGACCTAAGAAACTCTAAAAAAAATCCATGATAATTTTTGTCCACTTTTACCCCAGAATAGATCAACGTTGGAATAAACTACTACTCTATTGTTGTTCCACTTTTATCACTTAATAAGTTTCACAGACAAATTTTGTTACTTCTTTTTTTATCTTGATAATCAAATTATTTATTTTAAATCATAATAGATCTTACTGCTCCTAGAATAAATAATATCATTAGAAAAATAAATTTTATTTAAAATTTCTCTTCTTAATTATAAACAACTAGAAACCCACAATCTAACTCTATATATTAATATTTCTATTAAATGAATGCACATACAAGAAAAAGGACCGAAACATTCTACCATCACAAGCAATGATTTTATGCATCAAGTTCTATATAATTTTATGAATAATGATATATAATCAAATAAATCTATAATCATAAAAAAAAATTATTTAAGTGGTTACATGACATATAACAGTCTTTAAAAATAGGTGCGAGTTATCAAATAAATTAAGGCAAAAAAATATTATAAAGCCTCATAATGCTTAGAACCATATAAGACAAGTGTAGCATTTCTCAATAATTCACCATAGGTTACTAACACAATTATAAAAAAAATAATTGATTTTATATCTCATAATAGCAAAAATTTGAAAAATATGCCTATTACTACGAGGTAAATAGGCAAGTGAGCAATCACTTATTCCTCTGATATTCTAAGACTTTATATGATGCCCATTTATTTATTACATCTAAAACCCAAAATTTACCTTTTAGACTAATACATCATTTATATCACATAAGAAAATAACACCATTTTGATTTCTAAAAATTGAAATACACCTTTTTGGGTAAATGGAAAGTGGCATATCTGTAAAAATTACATGTGGACTCCATTAATATGTCATCACGTGTGCTGTATTACTGTGGTTATTAAAATGAAACCACAAAGGTTATTGGGGGGTTATTAGAGATTTATTGCAGGGGGTTATTGAAGTAGAACTGCATAAATTATTGTGGGTTATTGTAATGAGTTATAGAAGTGAAACATCAGAGGTTATTGGGTGGTTATTGACGGGTTATTGTGGGGTTATTGTGGGGTTATTGTGGCGTTATTCAAGTTAATACCCCAATAACCCTCCCAATAACATTTACGGTTCCACTTAAATTTTTTTTTAGGTGAGCCAAATGTAGCACACATGACGACATATTACTAGAGTCCACATGTAGAACTGCATCCGGACTACGTATGGAAAAATCTTTCAGAACAGAGAGGACCATAAAACCAATTGCTGAAACATGAAACACAGTAATAATTTATTATTATTATTATTATTATTATTATTATTTTAGATTCTTTAAAACAGAAGGAAACGTAACTAGTTTCCCGTTAGACAAAAATGCTACATATCATAAGATCAAAAACATTAAAAAAAGAAACAATTTCAAAATGTTAGAAACTATTTGTTCAGCAAGATTACTTTCTTTAGTAAATAAAGAGAAATTCCCATTCGATTTTACCGCAGCAGATCCTCTCCTGCCTCCGGGTTCCCCAGCAATAGAACTCAGTCCAGGTGTTCCATCTATTCATGAGCACAAAGAGCATTAATATACAATAGGAAAATTTACACATGCCACACAATTCCTTTGTATTTACATATCTAACAACTTAATTTTGATATTTACATTTATAATATTTTGCTGTCATAAACTTAGGCATGAGAAGGTATTTTCACTTTTAATAAGTTAATGATAATGGTATTTTTTATATAATATTAAAGATAATAAGTGTACTGCAAGTAAATATGAATGTCTAGGTGAGATATGTAAATACATAACAATTTTGGTGGTATGTATGTAAATGCCTCTTCTATACATTAACGTGTCAGAGATTCTCCAGAATAATCCAGAAATACACCAAAGTTTGGATTGGAGAAGAAAGTAGCAGAAAAGTATCAGGGCAAAACGCCAGAATGGTTTTTGTAGAAAATAAATTCATCTTTATAGGATTCAGCGAAAAATAATTATATATTAAGACTTGGAAGAACAAATAAATTCTCTATTTATACTCTTCTGGTACGTATGGAAGTTCCCAAGTTTATGAGGTGTCTTATTGTACATGGAAACTCATAAGATAAAGTACTGAACATGTTGGGACAAGTCCAAAAAAGAAAATAAAATTGATAAGAGGGGACAAATATAATGACAACATGTTTGAATATTTTTTGTACTTTTTATAACGTTTTTCTAGAGGAATTTGAATCCTCCCTCTCTCCTTGAAAGTAGATTATGCTTTAATTTATATTTCTTTAGATTTTTGTTTAGGTGCTATTAAGATAATTATGGAAGATTTAATGTTTGTTTAGTTGACTTCAAGAGAACTAATAAAATTATTCATATTGTTAACAACACGTTGCATTTAATAAATAAGAAACTTAAAGATATTTATTTATGATGTCACACTTCAATATAATTAAACTAATCTTTTGTACTTTAAATTTTGTGGGTTATCTCTATGAATGATATATTTTAATATTTTGAATGTTTTATGTAGTAGAATGGATTATATATATATATATATATATATATATATATATATAGAGAGAGAGAGAGAGAGAGAGAGAGAGAGCTATAGGTTAATATCAAGAAGAGTAAAGAGAGTTTATGTGATAAAAAGATGGCATAAAATGAAAAGTTGATAGACAAATCTGTGAAGTAAATAGCTCTATAAGGATTAAAAGGACCAATCTCTGTTTAATTCTATCTTAATGCCCATTTTTATTGATTAGATGCTTGTTTCCTTTTCCTACACAATAAATGGGATTATTTTTTATTTAAAGTAAAAGAAATCTACTACTCTAAGCAGCCGCAATAATACTAGTTCACACATAATAACATCATTATGATCAGTCTTATCCACCTATTTTGGGAAGGCTCAATGAATCCTTCTTAGCGTTGCATGTATAGTTAACTTCGATTAATAAAAGCACTTATTTTCAACTATTCTAAATTATTTTACGCACACCTAAACCAGTTATCTTAACTGTTAAAGAAGTCAACTTGTCACTGTGTCCATAATACAATATCATCTAACACTTGTATTTCCTAGTTTTACCGCAACATCTATATTATAATTTTCATTTTGTTAAATCGAGTTATAAATGCAATAAATTAAGTGTTAGAATGTCGATAAACTCAGATAATATTGAAGCTATAACATGTCACTCATTCCTTATGAATTCACATATCTAACATCTAAACTTTGCTTTTTACATTTATCCCACCCAAATCTTCCTATCACATCAAAAATACCACCAATTTAATTTTTTTAAAATAATATACACTTTTCATGCCTAAGTAAGGTGGAATGCATGTAAAAATTGAAGTATAAGTGTTAGATATGTAAATACATAGGAATTGAGTGGAATGTATGTAAATCTTCCGAAAAATATTTTAAAAATTTAGGATCCAAAAAATAGTTTCTGTTATAAAGGGATAAATCAACCGATCCATTAGATTCTATTCTTTTTTATTATTATATGATAATTCGTTACATTGAAATGTAAATATGACATCATCTGAATCCAATGCATCCCCACATGAGGGACGAAACATTGGCGCTTAAAACGGAGTACCCAGCCATAAACTCTAACTAATTCATCAGCTTGAGGACTCAAATTATCTAATAATAACAACAACAAAGTCTTAATCCCACTACGTGGGGAAGCTCAAATTATCTAATAGCTAGTGAGAATTAGGGAATAACAAATAGTTTTAAATAATGGAGTAAAACCATCTCATAATGCTCAAAGAGATAATTTCTAATCATGGCCTTAAATATGGTTGGCTGCCAAGTAGGTTGCTACATAAATACTCTAGCAGTTGACTTTATATGTTATGTTTTGGAAAATAAATAAATATAGCTTTTAGAACATATAGGATAAGTAATTAATTATTAAACAGGGCAACTTCATGGAATGAAGCAGCGACTCGGTAGCAGAACTGTTCTAGCAAAAAGTTTGAATAAGACAATGACCAAAATCATTAGAAAAGGAAATTCAAAATGAACAGACAGCATACCTTCCAGAGGCCATCATTTAGATAGTGCATGTTGTCGACACCGATTCCTTTGTTAATGGCCCTTCTGCAGAAATAATGAAATTATCATTTTAGAGTAACTTGATGAAACCTTAGTAATAACCAAACCACCCTTGATGGCAAAGATAACAAACCAAATTTAGATGTAATCAACAAAATAGCTGTCAGTAACAATAAAGTGCATAAAAATATGTAGTGTCTGCTGGATATGTTGTCTATTGTATGAGTTTATATAAACAAGTTTGCTCAGTTATACAGATCCGCAGACATTCTGCAGACCACTGCCATATTAAGTGGAGCTCAAAGCAGGATCGTACCATGCTTGAGTTGGAACAGACGCTAATGTAAAATAAACAAACAAAATACATAGCAATCAGCATCCTATTTTATTTAAAAAGGAGAATCCAATACCATGTTTATTCAAAAGTTGTGAACGCTATATAACTTAAATTATCCAAAAAAAGAACATAAACATAATAATAATAATAATAATAATAATAATAATAATAATAATAATAATAGTAATGGCACACATCTAACATGGAAAAATTGCGCCAAAATTTCAAAGGATGCAAGATGACTAAATAAAAGGTACTTGCATGAGAAAAGAAAAGTGAATGAAAGGTTGCCGATAAATCATTCTGCATTGGTGCAGAGCATGTATAGTAACAGCATGACATGATAAAGAAACACGATGCACGTGTTTTGCTAATCACTTCCGCTTAATAGACGAGCAATATATTGCTTCATTTTTCTTTAAATTGCACTTATGATGTCACAACCTGGTCTAGGGTTTGAAATTAACC